>JAWNLM010000272.1:3600000-3902419 GCA_035042345.1 Drosophila fungiperda | reverse complement strand
TATTACAAAACTAATTACATATTTTGTTGCTTAAGGTTTCGCAAAATAACTGTTACTTTAAAAAAATCATGTTGAATCTTTTACGCTTTTTCCACTACAACATGATCAGATTGCAAAATATATTAAAGTAACTACTAGAATGTTACATTCTTTATTCCAGCTAAATTTTCATTTTATACGGCCATAATCCTCCTCCCACAACCTCGCCTAGCCTTCAGTGTAGTAGCCTTTAACAATTATAGAGAGAAGCACTGACTAAAAGGCCTAAGGTATTCCTCTCCTCTAACAAAAAAAAAAAAAAAAAAAAACATTTCAAGAACACTATATACATACACTATTCTACTCTCATGGGAACATAACATTTCCCTAAAAATATTGAGCACTATACTTATTCTCTCTTATCAAATAACCAAACACTGTCACAACTGCTGGCTAAGGGCATTCCAAAAATGCTGATGCTGCACACCGCCTACATATGTTCTTAAAACTTAAAAGCAATCACAGTATATATTAATGAAAAAGTACTTCAACTCAAGCAAAACAAATATTTAATAACTTAATACAAACTCTGTCAAAATTCTATGTGAGCGATACAATAAGTTGACGAGTTTGGCCACTTGTCTTTGTTGAATCTCACTTAAACTATTACATACATTATTACATCAATGTACATAGTTAATAATTGTACATTTCTACTAATATTACAAAACAAATTGAATATTTTGTTGCTTGAGGTTTCGCAAAATAACAGTTACTTTAAAATCATGTTGAATCTTTTATGCTTTTATGCACCACAACATGATCAGATTGCAAAATATATTAAAGTAACTACTTTCCATTAAGAACATATATTACACCATAAACTTGTGCTACTCGCACAGGGAAAAAAAAAAAAAAAAAAAAGATAATTTGAATAAAGCGGCCATCAGTGAAAGCTGATGAGCGAGTGTTGCTATTAAAAAAACCTCTATTCTGCGCATCGAATATTTTCCACAGAAGTGGAAGCTTGCAAGCATATCAATTGATTATCAAACATCTTTGAAAAATTCTTACTGGCCCGGTTACTGGACGTTGAAGACTTAGCAAAAGCCGTACCAAATTATAAATTTGGTTTTAGAACAACAGCTGGCCAGAGTGTGTAATGGCCGGTCCTCTGAAGCTTTGGTTATGTTTACATCGCAGACTTTTGCTTTTTGTAAGTTGTAATTTATTGATTTCCTTTATTTATGCAGAAAGCCATTATTAAAGCCAAATTTAAATAATATAAAGAAAGGAAAAATGAATAAATCAAAATAACCCCAAGTAATATTCAAATGTAAATATTTAGGAAGTATCAAATATTTTCTCTTATATATATAAGTTGGTGGACTTTACCCACTTGCACCTGTTGAAGACATGTTAATTGTAATATAATTCAAGGCTGCCCAAGAGTATGCAATAGAAGAAACAAAATAGTTATAATTAGCTAAGTATTGTTACAAGTATACTAAGTATTTTGTAGCTTGTTAAAATGTATGTACAAAAATTGGAAAGTTATGAATAATTAGTATACTTAAGAAAAATGGAAACGTAATTTGAGTTCTTAATTCCTACTGGCCGAAATGTTATCTTAAGCGAGCATCGGATTTGCTCTTGGGGACTTTCCGAATTAAGCATGCAGCGCAGGAAGTCCAATTGGATGGGTGGGTACAGAGTGCTTTATCGAGGCAAACAACAGCTAGCACCCCGATACCATTAACCAACAACAACGAAGCTGTCACGCTTCTCGCATCTTAAGTTAGGTATTTAATAACCAGAAATTGCTTGCTTCGGAGTTAGACTCCAAATAAAAAGGGACTCTAAATAAAATAAAATTATGTTCAGAAAACATGGTAGCAACAACCCCCCACCTCCCTGCATGAGCTACCATCAATAGGGTCCCACACCGCTGCAAATTCCGGTTTTCGCTCGCACAGTTAACATACAATTCGGTTCTGTGTTGAATTAACCATAGTTTTGGTTTTAATTGTGCGAGTACATAGTTACAGATTTTCTTTTGGCCTCCAACATCGGGCCCCTATCTGTATCTGGGTTTTCTGCATTGGTTACATAATTTTTGGCGCCCAACGTGGGGTAATCTTTAAGAGGTTTCACCAAATTGTGAATCACTAACGTGTGGATTATTTTTGAACAGATTTCCTGATTTATCTGAAGAGCTTACATAAAACAAGGACCACAAAAGTGGGCTCACTTTTATAAACAGAAAAGGTGTTGTAGTTAGGCTCACAGTTAGTTGTCTCACATATATAAGTTGTTTGAGTATATGGTATAGTATTATTAGCTTTTTCTATCCCATTTCCTTAGAGTATCAGTGCAATTTAATAAAATTGTTGATTCACTGAGTGGATCAGTATCTATTCTATACGAGCTCATACTTCCGTGAATCTTGCGCATTCGGCTCAGCAGAATGCCCTGCCGGAAGTCACTAAAGTTGTTTTAGTAGTAAGAATCCTTGACGGAGGATCGCTCATCAACGTTTTGCTCAATTTTTTTTTCGTATCGCAAATTGTTTTATTTTGGATTTGGTTTGAAGATTTTAAAATACTGTTGTATACTTCTGTGAATCTTGCGCATTTGGCCCAGTCGAATGCCCTGCAAAAATGTCACTTCATCATAGTTTTTGGAGTTATCATTTCGGATCTGAAATGGAATATTTGCCATACAATTGAACGGACAAGTTGTTTTTTTTTTTAAGTTTGGCTTGAAGACTTGAAAATACTGTTGTATACTTCTGTGAATCTTGCGCATTTGGCCCAGTCGAATGCCCTGCCGGAAAGTCACTACATCATAGTTTTTGGAGCTTTCTTGTCAAAATTGAAAAGGAATATTTGCCATACAGATGGAACAGACCAAGTGATTTATTTGGAATTTGGTTTGATGATTTTAGAATATTGTTGTATACTTCTGTGAATCTTGCGCATTTGGCCCAGTCGGATGCCCTGCCGGAAAGTCACTACATCATATTTTTCTGGAATTTTGCTATCGGAATCGAAGTGAAATACTTGTCATGCCAATTGAACAGACAGAGGAGATAAGTTCGGGGCGAAATTTTTGCAGCTTTTTGAATATAGAGGACGCTGTGAGTGCGTATCTATACATGAGCTGTTAAGCTTGGCGGAGAGTCACTCACTCTGTATGCTGTCTGATCACAGTCTAATTGTAATAGCCCAAGAAAAAATTTCCCTCTACTTCGTTGGTTAAAATTTGCTGGTTAGTATTAGTTGTTCACTTGAGTTAATTATTTTGGCCATATAGTAGGAAATTTTTTTTAAGGTAATGCCTGTAAAGCGCAGCCCTATCAATCAGGCTCAGACTGAATCAAGAAATTGGGAATTAGCTTCTATTTATCCGGAGATTCACAACGACATGAATTAGGCACCTTCCATGCTAAGGATATGTAAGCCTGATTCCCGCTAATCATTACGTCTATTGGTGTAAGATTATCGGGCGGTGTAATGGCCGGTGCTCTGAAGCTTTGGTTATGTTTACATCGCAGACTTTTGGGTGCGATGTAAAAGTAGATCTAGGGTACGCAATGATTTTTTTCGTCATGCACGAAGGGAAAAATCGTTGCATACGTTTGGCCGCTATCAAAACGTTGTGGGAGGCAAGCCCTGCTCAAGGTGAAAGTTTTACTGCGGATAAGCGCTGAATAGTTCCTGAAGGCAAGAGCTTATACCACGGACGTATATAAGCCCAGATCAGCTCTGAGAAGGTCTCTTCTTTTCGATTCGCTCGGGTCATGATGCACGTCAACGTATAAGTGCAGATCGTCGGTGTTAAATTTTCTTAAACACGTGCATCGAAAGTAACAACGTTAAAATAACCTATAAGCCTCATTGCGGCTACAAAACATAAAAACCATAAATCCATCGCGGACGTTTTAATATCATCCGAGTTAACAATTGGAAAAAAATAAATAACGTTAAACAATTTGAAGAAAAAAAAACCTACCCTTGTTTTTCTAACCAGAAAAAAAATAATAATTCCGCAACAAACCACATCGTTGATGGTAGCAAATTGGGCGTAAAAGATGTCCCAGCTCAAGCGCGTGGATAAAAAACTGAAAAACCAATAATAAGTTAAAATCACCCAAAATTTTAAAATAACCACCAACGAAAAGAGAAAATACATAAATAGAAAAAAAAGAGCCAACCAAGACCGCATTTGTGAGAGGATCCGCACGTGGCCAATGGAGCACCATCATCACCCCCCCGTCACCAACGTGTACCGGCGCAGCGCAGAAATCTCATCGTTATATTAATCTAATTTTTATATTTACATATATATATATAAGTGATCTACCGTTTATTTATTTTTTTTATGTTCCAATATGAAAGGGTGGCAAGTGTGGAAAAGTATTGTTAAAAAAAAAAAATAAATAGAAATTGAAAAAAAAAAATTTGATAATTGTCAAAAATTAATAACATTTGATGTTCGTACCACATCAAGATGTATAAAAAAAAATGTTTTTTAAAACAGTTCCTGAAAGTATGTTAACTTATTTTTTTTTGTAAATATTTTTTTTTTTGAAATTTGTTGCTGTGCATAAGTATTGGCAGTTAAATGAAATCCGTCAATAGAAGAACCAAAAAATATTACATATATTCAGGTGTTGCATAAATTTAAATGCAAGACCCTCGACGTCGAAAGGCCTTTTATCGCTGGATGTGCATGTAAGTTGTAATTTATTGATTTCCTTTATTTATGCAGAAAGCCAAGATCAACAAAGAGTTTAAATAAAAAGAAAGAAATAATTTAAATAATATAAAGAAAGGAAAAATGAATGTATCAAAATAACCCCAAGTAATATTCAAATGTAAATATTTAGGAAGTATCAAATTTTTTGTCTTCATACATTTTGATCCCCCCCCCCCCCTTATACCTCTAATAAAGGGTTAAATTAAAAATATGAATTTCTGTAAGCCATTAGCGAATATATATAAGTTGATGGACTTTACCCACTTGCACCTGTTGAAGTCATGTTAATTGTAATATAATTCAAGGCTGCCCAAGAGTATGCAATAGGAAAAAAAAAAAATAATAACTAGCTAAGTATTGTTACAAGTATAGTAAGCTTTCCAGATAAGGGCACTTGAAAGCCTACAAACAAATACTAAACAGAAAAATCAGTGAAGCATTAAAAATAAGAAACAATTGTAAAATTCCATAAGTCTAACAAATTGGTTACGAGAGTAAAATAGATAATTTTTTTAGTAGGATTAATAAAGTATTTTTTATATAACTAGCTTGTTAAAATGTATGTACAAAAATCGGAAAGTTATGAATAATTAGTATACTTAAGCAAAATGGAAACGTATTTTGAGTTCTTATTTCCTACTGGCCGAAATGGCATCGGATTTTGACACCGCTACAAATCCTGGTTTCCGCTCGCACACTTAACATACAATTCGGTTGTGTGTTGAATTAACCATAGTTTTGGTTTTAATTGTGCGAGTACATAGTTACAGATTTTCTTTTGGCCTCCAACATCGGGCCCCTATCTGTATCTGGGTTTTCTGCATCGGTTACAAGTGACAAATTTCATTTTACGAGCGTATGAAGGGAGACAGAACTGCTCAGCAGTCTTTATTGACATCGCGGAAGCCTTCGACCGTGTGTGGCAAGGGACTGCTTTGGAAGCTGCTGAAACTTGGGCCCACTACTATACACAATATTATCCTCCGATATGCCACTACCACAAATAACACAGGATAGAACATACCTACAACATGACCAAAACCACATGTTATTGTCATGTATTGGAGAAAGGACAATCAGTTAGCAATGGCAGAAGCAAAAGTTATTGCTGACGCTAAAAGCAAACCACCTCCTGCACAACCCCCAAAACACTTTACCAAAGCCTGGATAAACTCGCTTCATAGAGAGTTCAGCACAACAGGAAGTGCTACTCGACCAGGGGCTCATGATGGCGCTCTCCCAATTGCTGCAGATGACTGACGATAGCTTGCCAGTCGCCCTTCCGGTTGAAGAGGCTGCACAGAGCATGACCAATCATGCTGCTGGACAGCGGTTCACTCCGCCCGGATACTGGCACAGGACAGGGGCAATATTTCTTGGCTGCTTACTACTCTGAACCTGACGGGAAGTATAAATTTAGCTACTCACCCAATCCTTATATTTCCAGGCCTTCAGAAAGAGAAGCATACTCACCACAAGCAAAGGCGACGTGCGGAGAGACGCACCAACCCTGAGCGGCCTCACGCACCCAGTCTGGCTAAACGACGTCCTCATCCAATACGTCCTCCTGACCAAGCGACTTCACCGGGCCTCCTACGGCGCCCTCGTCGCCTTGATCATGCTGTAAAAAGCCCAATAAAAAATGAATTATTGGGAATATAACGCAAAGTAAGATACCTGACTCCAGAGCGCCTAGCGGGGCCAGATGTCCATCGACGACCATCACTCTACCAATTCCTGAAAAAGAAAAATATACAGTTAAACCACACTTACCTGATCACCTAGACGACGAAGCAAATTCAGACTAACCCAGAATGTGGCCAACCTTAGAATACCACGGCGTCCTCATACTCGTCGTCAGCAGTACCTGAAAAGAAAAAGAAGAAAAAATAATTATTAAGTACATGTATAACGTATATATAACAAGTAAAATTGTGACCAGTTTGGACAGGGCTATATCGAGTCAACTGTTGATCCTGATCAAGAATAAATATACTTTATGGGGTGGAGATGCTTTTTTCTGCCTGTAAAATACATTTGCAGTAATCTTTTTACCAATTTGAATGGGTTCAGGGTATAAAAATCATGTAAAGTGTATTTAAGTTCGTAAAATATGAAAAAATCAATAAAAAAAAACTCAGCTCTTAGTTATGGTTTGACCAGTAAGAAGTAACCTTTATTGTGTATGCTTACATGATAATGTGAGCAAAGCAATTTATGCTTCAATATAAGTGAATAGAAAACAAAACTCTGATATTAGCAAAGATGTCTAATTTTTACAAATATCCACCATGAAATTTAAAAATGAAACCATAGTTTTTAGAATTATAATCAACTAGAAGATTTAAGAAATAAATTTCTGAATAATAGAACAATTAACCATTGGCAATTTTCTAAAATTTATTTTATTTTTTTGTGAGTGTTTAGAAAAGTACGTTTTTTTTTGCAAACGGAAACTAAAGTTAAAAGTGCACTAATGCGCAAGCACTCACACCAAACTTATTAAGCTTTTAATGAGAAACGTTCGAAATTCAATTTGTATGACAAAATTCACAACTGCATTTTGGCTATAAGCTTACAAGTTACTTATTTGTAACACGCATGCGGACAACTTCCAAAACTTACAGTTATATTTTTCTGTTTCGATCGGTTGCCAAAGAAACTAACTGTTGTGAGACAGCAAGTAGACGTAAACGTCTTAAAACAAGCCAATTATGATACATACAACGCGAGTGTTATACCTTTGAGAATTACGTGCCACTGTTACACAACTGTTGTGCTAACTAAACTAATCTTTTACATTGCACAGTTTGTGCCGTGCTCAGATGGCTCTGTAAATAATTTTACATGGAACAGAGCAGCCATTTCTTTGCTCTAATTTGCGTTGTCTGTTAACTGACAGTATCGAGTAATGTTAATTTCCGTGAAACCGTGTGTCCAAATAGGCTGTTACAGATAAACAGCAACTGTAACCTAATCGCAAAGCTTAGTTGTGAGTTTCTTAATTTAAATTAAGTTTTGAATACAATTTGTGGATATGCATTAAAAGTGTAAATAAAAGGTGTGAGTGCTACGTGAAGTTTCAAAATCGAAGTTAATTATTTGTAAGAGCACATTCGCCCAACTTCCAAAACTAACATTTATATTTTGCGTCAGTTTCAACAGGATATTACATACACCCCGATCGGTTGTCAAGGAACCTAACTGTTGTGAGAAAGCAAGTAGTCGTAATCGTCTTTAAAAAAAAAAATCAATTATAACACATACAACGCTAGAGTTATAGCTCAAATAATAACTAGCCGCTGTTCCACATCTGTTGTGCTAACTAAACCGATCTTTTACAATGCGCAGTTTTTGCTTATTGCCGTGCTCACATGGGTCTGTTAACAATTTTTCATGGAGCAAAACAGCAATTTCTTTGCTCTAAATTGCGTTGTCTGTTAACTGACAGTACTGAGTAATGTTAATTGCCGTGAAACCGTGTGTCCAAATAGGCTGTTACAGATAAACAACAACTGTAACCTAATCGCAAAGCTTAGTTGTGAATTTCTTCATTTAAATTAAGTTTTGTGTGAGTGCTACGTAAAGTTTCAAAGTCGAAGTTACTTATTTGTAGGAGCACATTCGCACAACTTCCAAAACTAACATTTATATTTTGCGTCAGTTTCAACAGGATATTACATACACCCCGATCGGTAGTCAAGGAACCTAACTGTTGTGAGAAAGCAAGTAGTCGTAATCGTCTTTAAAAAAAAAATCAATTATAACACATACAACGCTAGAGTTATAGCTCAAATAATAACTAGCCGCTGTTCCACATCTGTTGTGCTAACTAAACCGATCTTTTACAATGCGCAGTTTTTGCTTATTGCCGTGCTCACATGGGTCTGTTAACAATTTTTCATGGAGCAAAACAGCAATTTCTTTGCTCTAATTTGCGTTGTCTGTTAACTCACTGTACTGAGTAATGTTAACTTCCGTGCAACCGTGTGGCCAAATAGGCTGTTACAGACAAACAACAACTGTAACCTAATCGCCAACATGCAGTTGTGAATTTCATAATTTAAATTGAGTTTTGAATACAATTTGTCGATATGCATTAAAAGTGTAAACAAAATGTGTGAGTGCTACGTGAAGTTTTCAAAGATCCGTATTTAGTTTATAATCACAAACGCACTTAAACATAAACGCGTCTACCGTAACTGTTAGCCTGCTCCACATACGAAAAGTAGCCATAAGATTTGTTTTTTTTGTTTTGAGTTGTGCGCGCACACACGAGCAAATTAAACACACAATAAAGTTCACACATATAATTACTGCCGAGCTAATAAATTATAATGGACAGCAGCGTAATCTCTGATGTTGGTGAGTTACCGAATCGTCTGCAAAGAATGTTTTATATATTGAATTGAATTTTCAACCTTAGAGGCCAGTACGCCACAGCGCGTGTCAGTTGGCCTGGCGGCCGATATGCATACATGCATGTATATTAATGTATGTCTATACATAAATACGCACGCTGGCGCGGCAATTGACCAATAGTTGAAATAACAGTGCGGCTATGTTTTACTTATGTATAGATTTTTCTTCACTAGGTTAGTCATTCATGCAGATGTATGTGCTACATTAAGTCGCAATTGCAATTTAGTAACAAAATTAGTGTTAAGTGGACGATTTTGAGAAAAGTGGTAACATTAAAATATTCCTTCAGTTAGCTGGCAACGCTACAACAAAAACTTTGTTGTTCTTGCTGGTACAGTCTGGAAGCAGTGGTGCCATCTGCTTTGCAGAAATGGGTCACTAAATTTTTTTTGATTGGAGATAAAATCGACAATGCCGTGTTAACACAGTGTATGCATAAAAGTTTCTTTCATGAGAAAAGTATTTATTAACCCCATTTTAATATTGTCCACCTTGCACAATTCATGTTCATTGTAGTGGCAACGCTGCAATGGCTATCTGGCAAGGGTGCCGTGCAAAACAATTTGAGTTTTACAAAATTTGTAGCTATCAATTGTTAATTGTAATAACAACTTAGTCGACTCATTTTTAACAATTACAAGTCAGCGCAGAGGCAATGCTAATATACTGACGCAATTGGATTTGCATTACGTTGCAGCCAGCGTCGCTTGTGCACGGGGAGATGAAGGCACAATATGGCTCGCATGCACTGCCACGTACAGTATTGACGAAATGTTGACAACGTAATAATTGTCCCCGTCACATCGGGTTATGATTACCGCAGTGTGGTCATGTAGTAAATGGAATACAAGCTGGTGGGCTACAAGGTATCGAAGTAGAGAAGTTTCATCAAGATGTTTCAGCAAGCACAAGCTGGCAACCAGATTGGCGCTTCAATGTGGGGTGTCAATTGTAATGGTTTCAAAAGCAGATTTCTGTGCAGATCTTTTCATGCACCTGGGACTGTGCTAATTTCAAATACCAGACAAGGATATGAATGTGATACTATATTAATTTGGCGTCATATGCGACAGATGTTCTTAGAACAAGGACGACGCATTACGCTTAGTGATAAAACCTTCCATTATACAGGGCCTTGCTATAAAGATAATATTTTGTTCAGTACTTGTACTTAAATAATTAATAAATCAAGGACAAAATAAACATTGACTAAAATATTTTATAATGTGTTGAATGTTTATTACGGTGCTCGAGTCAATTTATTTTTAATTACAAGAATGTTGCAAGCCCATTTACCACTTTGACTCGATTATGTAGTATTACATATAGTAAGCTTCGGGTGGTTAATCAATAACATAATCAAACACTTTTGAACAGTTTTTTTTTAATTAGTTGAATTTCTTCTATCGATAATAAAAAATCGCAGCAGCGATGCAAAGCGACCAGTGTCGGGTAACGTCAGGTCCATTCACTACGCAGCTGATAGTCTTGATTCAAGTTTTGACTGTGTTGGAAAAAATGAGACTTGCTAGCAAGTAAATAAATATTCGTTTAATGTACTTCTTAACACTCACAGATGAACTGGGCGACCCAACGCCAATACCTGAGCTTACCCTTTTCGATTTTCTGGAGCCAACTGAAACGTCCAAAGATCAACACGTGAATGCTCCGGAAAACGACAGTGATGTTGCTAAAAACGATGAGCATAGAACCTTTTCACCAGCTTCAGCAATTGCGGGACCCAAAAAAGCGCCAATTGTGCGAATATTGGAGAATAAACGCTTAACGGCACCATCGCCAATAGGTACGGCATTAAACAATATGTTAGGCGGACATGTTCGAGTACTAACAACGCCCACAAAGGCAGTTCAATCGACGGATGCTAAAATCCTAAATCAGCTGCAGGCGAATCCTTTGAAAGCTTTTGCTAAAGCAGCTGTTAAAATTGGCAACACCACAATAGCAGCGCCAACAGGGTCCGGTTTAGTTTCAGCTCAACCATATGCGATGCCTAAGAATTTAAGCGGTGTCACAATGACTCAATTAAAAACAACTGGTGGTCAAGTGCTGTTTATCCAAAAGTCTTTGCCCGCTACCAGTGGATCCGTTTCAAAAGTGAGCTCTCATATAGTGAGCCAGTCAACAGGTGCTGGCATTCGGCAAGCCATTATTTCTAAAGGCGTGTCCCTGACTAGTACTGGTCAAATTAAGAGCGTGGCGTCCAATGCGCCTGTGACTGTCAGGGGGTTAACGAACATTGGCGCGCCTAAGCCAACATCACAAACAAGTACCAATTTAATTACATCAGCAAAAGCTGAACAGCCACAATCTTTGGTTAAAAACCCGCTATCATCAGAAGTTGCACCTGAATCTGCATCGCCTTCCACTAAGATGCCCATACAAGTGTGCACGGCCGATGGCAAGTTAATTAAATTTAATCAGAGGGCTCCCGTGCTGTTAAATTCCAAGTCTACAACAGTAGCCGTGAAGTCCGGTATAACTACCGCTCCGGCAAGCACCAACAACAGCAACAAGTTGATCACCAAGTCTGCAGCACAGGTGATCATAAAGGGACCGCTGAAAACGCTGACTGCGGGCGCATCGGTAAGGTCAACAATCAATAATATAAGCAGCAGTACAACAACCAGTGGCAGCAGCAGTGCATCATCGGTACCAACAACCCCTACAACAATTCCAACAGGAAAAATGCTGGTCCAAAGCTCAACTGGCAAACAAATTGTTGTGGCCAGTAAAAATATTATTAAACTATCGCAGAAGACGGGCTCCAGCGCTTTAAATAATACCAACGCAGTTGGTAACGCCAGCGGTCTACACACAATTCAATTGCAGGGAAAAAGCGGTGTGCAGTATGTGCGCGTATTGCCCAACAACAATAATGAAACCACAACTTCAAGTCGCAACAGCAATACCTCATCCAGTGTACCTGCGAGCAACACCAGCAAAATAGTTATGAAAACAATGGGTAGCATTGTCCCCCTGCCATCCATGCAAACATTAGTTCCCAGAGTGAGTTGTACTATTTGAGTGATTCATAGAAATTCTAATAATTCTAAAATTCTACTAATTCCCAGAGAGTACCTGGAACGGTATTCAACGCAATACATGCTAAGAGCCCCACTACCAGCAGCAATAACTTGGAGGCCACACGCAAACACCGGCTGTCCGACATCAATGTGCAAATAAAGCATCTTGCGATCGATAACAGCAGCGACGTCGGTGGACCAGAGGCAAAAAAAGCACGTTACCTTATTGCAATGCCGCAAACGGCGACTTCAGCATTGATGCCAGCAAATTTGAAACCAGTAGCAACCAAACAAATGTTGATAGAAGCACGGCCGTCACAAATGCAGCGCGTATCAGTGCAGTGCACCAATAAGACTGTCAACAGCATCAGTGGCAACTCCACCCACAAGGTCTACAATCTGGTCACAAAAAGTGATGCAAACGGCGTCAAATATATGATCTGTAACAAAGGAGGCGAGGGAAAGCCACGTACAGTCTTTAACACTACAATGCGCCGTGGCTATACGCTTGCTGATACCAAACTGCGTCGTCCGATAGCGCTGACACCACAACAGCTGCGCATAAAGCAAATGAAGTTGCAGCAGCAGAGACAGGTGGTTGCACAGGCCAAACTACGACAGCAACAGCTGCAGAAACAGCACTTGTCACAAACAAAGTCCCCACAGCAGAAACTGCCAATATTACAGTCGTCGCCAACGCAGGACAATAATTTAGCTGTGCCGGCAAAGCCATTGTTTGACATACTTAAGCCTCCGCCAGCGCCAACACCGTTGCCTACGGCAACTGCATCCCTTGATGTACTAGGCGGATCCCGACGGAAGCACTGTAACTGCAGCAAATCTCAATGCTTAAAACTCTACTGTGACTGTTTTGCCAATGGTGAATTTTGTCAGGACTGCACTTGCAAGGATTGTTTCAACAATCTAGATTATGAGGTCAAAAGAGAGCGTGCCATACGCAGCTGTCTGGAGCGTAATCCAAGCGCATTTAAGTGAGTCTTTAACATTTACAAATAAATATAAATTTGTAATTTTTTTTTGCATTTCTTCCTTTTTAAGACCAAAAATTACGGCGCCGAATTCTGGCGACATGCGCTTACACAATAAAGGCTGCAATTGCAAACGATCGGGGTGTCTAAAAAACTACTGCGAGTGCTACGAGGCCAAAATACCCTGTTCCACCATGTGTAAATGTGTAGGTAAGTATATGACTTTTAAACTCAAGCTCTAAACAACTTGTAATAGTATTTTTTAATTTATTTGTAAACTTTTTTATTCAATGCCTATTTGAAGGATGTCGTAATATGGAGGATCGTCCGGATGTCGATATGGACTCTATGGATATGTTAGCCGATGTAGCAAAAAAAGAACTGAACGGCACATATCTGCAGGACAATCGCTTGAATGTTTATTTAACAGACGATGTAATAGAAGCGACTATTATGTGCATGATATCGCGCATTGTTATGCATGAGAAGCAAAGAATGCGTAAGGATTCTACGGAGCGGGAGGTGATGGAGGAGTTGGGCGAAAGCTTAAGTCAGATTATTACATTTACGAAGGAGAAGAACGATACACTTCATATGGACGATCCCAAGACAACAGCCTAAAAGATTCGCTTGAAAGTTATTTATATTCTTTAACGTTTTTCTTCAGTTAAAGGCCCTAATACGTACATATATTTTTAAGTTAAAAGTGATTTGTCCAATTCTTTCTCTAAACTCGTTTATTTCTTTTTTGTAAAAGTTGACCTTAAAGTAAACTGCAAATAAATTTATAACTATATGCGTATACTGAATCCCATGTATTATTTTCCATTCGGTTACGCCAGACGGCAACGTTCTCTCTTGTCTGTTTCTATATTATCCGAAGCAAACACACCATACATTCTAAGGAAGAACGTTAATAAAAAATACCAAACGCTACATAAAGTCTAAAGATGGTCGCAGAACAACCACCCGATTGCGAAGAGAATAAGTACGTGAAATTTCCTCTTGTTCATCGTTTTTATACAATTTTATCTCTTGTGACGTATCCTCATCACGATCTTCCAACTTATCAAAGTCTGTAACAGCGTCCTCATCTTTGCTGAGCTGACCTTCCCCAGAGGTTAATTGAAAACGCCATACATTTTTTTTCGCACCAAACACAACGTTGCGAATAGAAGTTTCCTTTTTGTTAGTGCCTGGGGTTTTCAGGATAGAAATGCAATTCTTTGGAGAAGGCGCGAGTTGACGTTGTGAAATCTCCGCCGCTGCGCCCAGAATGGCAGACTTTAATAATAGGTCTCCTATATTCGATGTTTGTTTAGTCTTGTGCCTGGGAACACGAAGCAAGGTCCGGGCCGGTGACAACGATTTGTGATCGTGAACCACAAAAGTACGGGTTAATGAGCGACGTTCTTGTGTAAGATTTGACAGGAAGTCTTTCTCTTTTAGACATTCAGATGCCTCATTAGTACGCTTGTTTGCATAGGCCTTGCGTAGAAAATCCTTTAAGTGACTGCTTGCTTTGGCGGTTGCTTTTTTTTTACTTTTTACCTGTAAGTTGGGATTAGATTGAGGCAGTACCACTGCGTCTGGATCCAACCAATTGTTGGCTTTCCAGCGGATTAGGCTATTGAAACGATTGTTTAAATTATCGCTCTGCAAACGCATCAAGTCCCACCAGCCCTCCAAATCTTCGACTAGTACCCGCTTAGTAAGCTCACTGCCATCATTTGGGCGCTTATCGATTCCTCTAGCACCCGCTTCACAGCGATCAATTAAATCCTTGAACTGCATAAATTTTTTACTTGTCAGGAGCTTAGTCTGCCCAATAGCCGCATCTATCATATCTATTCCTCCAGTTTCCCGCAGTATCGTGTCATTTTGGTAGCTATATAACTGCCACTCATCACATAGCGAATGGAGGCGTGTAATTTCGTTATCCATCTGCAAACGAAAATATATCACCAATTCCTGTGTGCGTCGCTTTACAATGTCTGTTTTTGGATTTTCTTGATCCTGATTCAGCAGATACTTTCTGTTTTTGTCTTCACGCTCTGCTTGGGGGCTAAATTTGCCACATTGAACGGTCACAAATGGACTGAGGTAATGCGGCTGACGTTCTGCGTCCCGCTGTGGCGATACCGGCATCAAAGTCATTTCATCTAAAATTGTTTATATTGTCAATTAGCATTTAATATTTAGGTATCAACTAAAATTATTTTATTAACTATTACTATGCTTACCTTTTTCAGTTTTTGAAGGTGATATAATAGACTCATTTGCTTCTGAGTACCGGAGAAAATTGCATTTGGGATTTGTCTGTTCCTTCGAAAACTCCGATGGCAACAACTGCCTCTTAGCACGGGACTTTTCACCAACTGTCACAGGGGTTAAATTATCCGCTTCAAACAATTTGGCGAAACTATTATTAGACTTGCACTGCGTAGAGGTTGCCTGCGCCTCAAACAAATTAATATTGTGGACGAAATCGAGGGGCTTATTGGGTGGTTGAGTGTGCACAGATTTCTTCAACAGGTCCTTTACAAAATTCACATCCATGCAGTTTTTCTTTTTGCAGTTAACGGGCACAGTATTTTTTGACTTCATCCGTTTTTTGAGGTGAGAAGAGATATCTTTTTTTACCCCTAAGCGCGTAACTGCTTTAAATTTGCCTACAGCACCGCCGCCTTGCAATGATCCCACGGCGTTATTGCCAACTTTTTGCACATTGAAAGATTGCGCTCTTAAACTGATGGGCCTCGATAGACTATTAGCTGAAATTACTGCAGTTTTAACGAGCTCAAGCGTCGCTGGCTGTTTTGACTTTTGCATAACGGGAACTTTAGTATTTTCTGTAATCGGTTTTGTGGCCTTCTGCGACTTTGTTTCCGGCTTCGAAGCTATTGCTCTACTCGCAGGTAATACTGGCTTTATAGTTGAAGGATTTTTCTCAGCAGCAAAACTAAAAGGTTTTTTTATTTTAGTCAGTTGTTCCTTCATTGAAGTTGACAGTGCTGGTTTAGAATCAAGAACAACATATATTGATTGTCGTTTTGGCTGAATTTTTTTGGTTGGTGTTTGCTGGATCAGTGCCGCTGTGTCCCTTTTACGTTGTTTTGAAGCCGTCTGCCACTTAATATATCGTTGAAGGTAGTCCTCTTTGCCCTTTGACATTTTACTTGAACAAGAATCATTTTCAGGCGGCTGATTCTCGTGATTGACGTTTGTTTTAATCACCGATGAGTTGTTCGGCTTTTGTTCCTTGGGTGCCGCCACAGTTATCACCGTACTGGAACTAATGCATATGTTGCGATTGCTTTGAAAATGCTTTTCGCGATTTAAGGCGCGAGTGACGCGCTGGCTTTCCCGATTAATTTTAGTATGGTTATGCGGGCTTAGTACCCTTGATTGTGACTTGAACAAGATTTTACGATTTTCCATTTCACTTTTCTTTTTTTATTTAAGAAACGTTACGGTAATTTGTACATTAACATTTATTAAAAGCCCTGACTGACCGCAGTTTCACATTTATTTAAATGCCGTGACTGACTGTAGTTCGTAGCTCGATGACTATGTTCATTTAATTAAGAAGAGCAACGTTGCCACTTTTTTCAATTCGGTGTGACCGCACCACCTGCTCTACACTGATGCATTTTATAAAATCAGAAGCAGTTAAGAAATTTTATTAATGGACATCCAATTATAAGAACAAATATAAAAATAAATATAACACAAAACTGCAAATATACAAAAGATACAAAACATTTCCCGAATAGTGCATATGTATGTGTATGTGTGTTTAGAGGGGTTAAAAAATAAACAACAACGTCAGCTCTAAGCAAAGCAGCATTGCCAGCAGAAACTTTACGCCCCGTGTTGCATTTTGTTATAAATTTGTGCAACACAAATGCCTCATGTAATAAATATTTTCTGAATTGCAGTCTGTCCGATATTTTATTACTTAAATTTTGGAAGCCAGCTTATGCGAACTTTTTAAATTACACGCTGCTGGCAATACTTTACAAATTCATTGTCTATCTCTCTTTCCATTTTTCTCGCACACACACACACACGTAAAGGCTTGTCATTTTCAGTTGCTTCGTCGTGAGTGCCGCTATCACTTCGCGTTTGTTGCTCTCTTGCTGGCCTGGCTGCGGCCCCGTCATCGTCGTCGGTGTATTTTTAATCACTTTTCTCGCTGCCTGTTCTTTGAAAATATTGTACTAATTTGGAAACGTGCAGTTAAATATATATAAGTTATTGTTTATATAATAAGTTTCGCTGTGTGTTGATTTCAAATGCAAAATTTGTAGAATTTGTTCATATAAGGCTTAGGGAGTAAGCAACTAACAATTGTATATACATATGTATGTATGGGCGTATGTATGTGTGCGTGAGCAACAAGGCTGATTAAAAAAGTAAATGAACTAAACATTAAACAAATACTAGTTAGAAGAACAACAATTTAAACACTATTCACACAATACAAAATGGAAGCGATTGCCAAACATGATTTCTCTGCTACTGCCGATGATGAACTTAGTTTTCGCAAAACTCAAATTCTAAAGGTAAGGAAAACTGACTTTAGCTATCATTGAAATTATAGGTATTTGCTTATAGTTTTCACATCCCACATATTTAATTAGATGAATATGTGCTTATACATATATCTGTGAATACATATATAAATATAAATATAATTCTTTAGAATAGATAGAAAGCACACTCTGCGCTCCTTATACAATCCATGTTAAGTACGTATGAAACACCTCCCGCATACCCGGCAGAATAAGAACTATTATAAGTTAAATGTGGATAAGCATACGCATTTAAATTGTTGAGCACGATGTGCGAATAACTCGATTTTTAAGTCATAGTGTTAATACGATCGCCGACATATTAAAGTATTGCTTAGTAAATGGTGATATCCAAATTTCTGAAAAATATATGAGAGCGATACAACCAAAACAGCAGAGGTAACTAATCACAAACTTAACACAATGCATTTCTTTTATAGAAGCAAAAAATCTGAATAATTAGGCTTACAAGTGCTTTCTTAATGCAATATATACTTCGTTACAAATTACAAATTTGTAATAAAATCTGCATGGACAAGATCGGGAAGGGAAAAAAGAATCAGTTACTAAGGAAAAACGCGATTATCTGCAAAAAGCAGTGTATATACTCATGCTTGACTCAGCTGGAGACAGAGTCCTAAAGTCCGAATACTATTAGTGAATCTGGTTTTCTCCCCATTACCCTCATGTCTTAAGCTTTGAGGTGTGCGTTTGCCTTGCACTTGGAGTTCGCTCAAGCAATTGGTTTTCTTTGTTTTAGCAGGCAAAATTCCTCTTTTAATTTTCTATGGTTTATCCGCTTGTGGGTTAGTCATTCAGCATGCCATCTTTTTGTTTTGCAGTGTTACTTAAAAGTTTTTGACTATATTTGATTAATTATGTTATTGACTAAAGGTATGGTTTATTAAACAGCTGCTGTTTCTGCCTCTCGATGGTTTATTAGTTGCATTTACTGCAGATCAAAAGTTCAACCAGCGGACGTCTTGAGGCTTTATTAAAAGCAAAAGGTCCATCAGACTGTTAGGGAAACAGATAAAGATCGGGCCTTATTAACAAAATTAATTATGTTGCCAATATAAAAAAGTAAAAAATTGGTGAGGTAATGTTTAAATTAGTTATTTAAAATAATAAAAATATATATCGCTATAAGTGTTTTCTTTTTGCAATTACAAAATGCATACTTACAAGAAATATGGCTTCCCGATTCAGTTAGGCGAAAAATAACTGCAAATATCAAAAGCAGCAAGCGCCAGAAATTGTAATTAGTCTCATATCGATGAAATACCTACAGGTAATTTCCTCTTATCATGACGAAATAAATTCTAATCTAAATAATTGGCGCAGGTTTAGTAAATAGTTTTCACTAAAACCAACATAATATAATGTACATACTTACATATGCATATATACATACTACATACAGTCATAGAAACATTTGTATGGTCTTGTAAGTAAACGATTTTTGTTTACCAAGGCATCTGGAACGAATTAACTTTAACCGACGGTCGGTTTCTTAATTTGTTGGCAAATTTAGATAACACCATGCAGATTTTGCTCTAAAAGAGCGCAGCATTTGGAGTGTGTGAGATACACATTTGAAAACTGACATTTGAAAATTGTTTACAAAACCTCAACATATTTAAAATGGCTTATAAATAATTTAAACAGTTAATATGTTAGTAAAACAATAAAATTAGTCATTCTAAAATGAATCACCTTTCACTCTTAGGTTAGTGTGCTATGCTTAATACCTGACCTGTTTATCGATATGACTTCTTAACACATAAGTGTAATATTCTAAATAGTTTTGTGTTTACTTGTCATACGCCTTATCAGTTGTTAACTTACTTTCATCAAACTCAAAACAATTCATTCTCAAAACGGTTCTTTAATAAATAAATTATAATCTAAATAATTGGCGCAGGTTTAGTAAATAGTTTTCACTAAAACCAACATAATATAATGTACATACTTACATATGCATATATACATACTACATACAGTCATAGAAACATTTGTATGGTCTTGTAAGTAAACGATTTTTGTTTACCAAGGCATCTGGAACGAATTAACTTTAACCGACGGTCGGTTTCTTAATTTGTTGGCAAATTTAGATAACACCATGCAGATTTTGCTCTAAAAGAGCGCAGCATTTGGAGTGTGTGAGATACACATTTGAAAACTGACATTTGAAAATTGTTTACAAAACCTCAACATATTTAAAATGGCTTATAAATAATTTAAACAGTTAATATGTTAGTAAAACAATAAAATTAGTCATTCTAAAATGAATCACCTTTCACTCTTAGGTTAGTGTGCTATGCTTAATACCTGACCTGTTTATCGATATGACTTCTTAACACATAAGTGTAATATTCTAAATAGTTTTGTGTTTACTTGTCATACGCCTTATCAGTTGTTAACTTACTTTCATCAAACTCAAAACAATTCATTCTCAAAACGGTTCTTTATTTCCAGATATTAAATATGGAGGACGATTCGAATTGGTATCGCGCCGAATTAGATGGGAAGGAAGGGCTCATACCCAGTAATTATATAGAAATGAAAAATCATGAGTAAGGTTTAAATAATAAAACTCATTCTGAAATTACGTAAAATAATTGTTAATACCCAATATATGTAATTTTAGCTGGTACTACGGACGCATTACACGTGCCGATGCGGAGAAACTTCTGTCAAATAAACATGAAGGAGCATTTTTGATACGCATCAGCGAATCGAGCCCCGGCGATTTCTCTTTATCCGTCAAGTAAGTAAATTCAGACAGACAATCAGTAATAAGTTTATTCTTCCTTCGTTATTTCACAGATGTCCGGATGGCGTGCAACATTTTAAAGTACTACGGGACGCGCAGAGCAAATTTTTCCTCTGGGTAGTCAAATTTAATTCCCTCAACGAATTGGTCGAGTATCATAGAACGGCAAGCGTTTCGCGATCCCAGGATGTCAAATTACGTGATATGATACCTGAAGAGGTATGTCTACAAAGTAGATTCGAAATGAAGAAGCGTTAGATACAGATTAATTATTTGACTTAAAATATTAGATTATAAAACAAATTCCCTAGCCCCAACACAAAAGTATATATATAAATATATATACAAATTTATATTTATTGTCATGGCTGCTAAACCTCCTAAGATCTGTAGCCCACATAGAGGATATGTGCATACCGATTTGAATTATTTTAATGACTCATTATATTTTAAGTAGAAGGTTGAAACTCGAAGTTCAGCTATTAAAAAATTTAGTAAAATGTATTTTTATTAAAGTATTTAACAAATTGACATATGTGTTTTTTTGCAGATGCTTGTCCAGGCACTATACGATTTTGTGCCTCAGGAGTCTGGTGAATTGGACTTCAGACGCGGTGACGTCATTACCGTAACAGATCGTTCCGATGAGAATTGGTGGAATGGCGAGATCGGCAATAGGAAAGGCATTTTTCCAGCAACCTATGTAACGCCATATCATTCATAATAATGTACACCCCATCACACACATACATACGCATAACTCACAAACCACTTAATTACTTAAAACTAATTTGGAATGCATATTATTGTATATGCTGTTCAATAATATAACATGACACATTGATATCATATACTCTGTATGCATGAAAATCGAATGCATTTTTTACGTTATTGACAAGCATTTTCTGCGGTATTCTAAATTGTAACAAAATCAAAAAATACAAACTAAACTGACAATTGAATCCTCTTGTATGATAAATATAAGATATGACACAATATTGTTAGTGTAACACGACAATTTTTGATATTTACATATATTTATATATCATACATAGTTGTACATGTACACCACTCTCAATGTGCTATTACATTTGTCTACGTGCGTATGTGTGTGTGTGCGTGAAATAAAAGATTTATGATTAAATATATTTTAACATTACCATTAAAAAATATAAACAGAAAACTACCGCTTCTTAAAAAAAAAATCACTATAAAAACAACCTTTTGCCTAAATGTCTCAAAGCGAAGACATTTAAAATTATTATCATATTAAAACTTAATATATATATATTAAACAAGATATTAAGCATACAATTTTGCATCAGTTGCACATGTACGTATTTTTCGAGCGCCTTTAACTAAGTTATGTTAAATTGGTTTCATCAATTAAATAACTAAGACATTCGGATAATTTGTATTCAGTTGCTGGCATTTGTAAAACAATTGAATTTTTGTGGTTTCTGTTCGAAGCAGATTGACAAACATTTAAGGAACATTGCAACATGCTCAAAAAATAATCACTTATTTGTTACTGACATATATTGTGCTATAAATAAATACATACTATTATATTTTGCTATTGTTTTACGTAAGCGTCTTTTGTTGTCATAATATTAAACTGACAAATAGTTGCACATTTTTAACATTACGTACATAATGCATAACAATAAATATAAAGTTGCCAATATCAGTAATTACACCGAAAAATAATATTTTTATATGTATATCCTAACATCTACGAAAATTAAATGAAAAATGAACTTGCCTCATGTCAAATCTGTTTGATAGCTAAAGTTTTTATATGCACATTCTTGTGCATGTGGAAGAGTGGGGTGTCTGTAGGAGACAAATATTTGTAATGTACTCCAAATTATTTTAATTAAGTACACTAATAATTACATGGTAAGAAAAATGTAAAGGTTAGACTGGGAAATAATTATTAAATTTGTCGGATATCCATTACAAACGAGAAATATTTACATTTAATTAATATTTTTAGCACCCACTGATTTATTTAATAAAATTACACAAAGTCAAATTTATTTGTGTTTGTTTCTGATGCTTGAAATACTGGAAGTGGACATTAAAAGTCGAAACCAAAATCCAAAAATTAGTAAATATAATTTTAAAAGCTTTTGAGATGGGTAAAATCTACTAAAACATCGATATGCCATATCGATATATAGCATTTCGGCTGAAAAACGATATTTCACAAATTATGGAAAAATCTTTTTTGTAATCGCACATTGTGTATTTAAGTTTACATAAAGCTCATCAGTCGTATTGATAAAATGTTAAATCTGTATATTCATTTTGGAAAATCTAGTACATTCTCTTCACAAACGGATGGTAACACTGCATTTGTAGCGACGACACAGATGAATTGTTACGCGCACGAGAGTTAAAATAATTATACAAAAATAGAAATGTGCATAAAGAACACGTATTAATTTTCATTTGTGCACACATTAAACATTTAACTTAAAAACGCTGATCGAGTCGTGCCGGATGTGTTTGTGTTGAAGACACCTTCATTCGTCTATGTCATTTTACGGGGTACTTATAAAGAGAATATTTGACACGGTATCTACACACATAGTACACATGTACATACGTACACATATATACACGCGAGTGAAAATTGAAAACTGAAGTATAGCCGCCGCGTTTGTGTAATTTTGATATTTTCCGAGCACTGTCCCCACTTTTGTTTTGTCGGTTTTACCTTTGCCACCCGCTTAAACAGAAATGCCGCTACTTGCCTATAAGGAACGCCACATTCTCAGCCCCCAGCAGCTGCGCAAGCTTAGCGAACACAAATACTCGTGCTTTAGCGCAAGCCTGCTGGATCCTCTGCTGCAGCCCTGGTGGAATTGGTTGGTCGCCCAAACGCCACTGTGGCTGGCACCTAATCTAATAACAATTGTCGGTCTAATACTCAATATTGTAACAACTTTAATATTAATATGGTGAGTGTTTTTTCTAACCGATCTCTCGTGTATAGTAAGTAGAAAATTACATATATGTACTGTTACATATATTCTTACAGAAATACGCATAAAATACGCAATTAGACATGGCAGTGAAAACGCGAAATTGTGAGGTTTTTAGGTGGTGCGTAAGTGGTTATATGTTTTGTTTGTTGAGACTAGCTATTGTAAAGAACACAAGTGATAAGAAGCAGTGCGGAGTGAGCAAGTGCAATTATCTATATAATTTAGATGTACATACAATGTGCACATGCAGTTATGTACATGTGTACAGTCAGTCACTTTTCACGTCCTTAGCTTATCATTGACGCTTACTTTCATTTGCTCTGTGAATATTGACCCCGACGTTTACGTAGGCAAATAAAATGCTCTTTTAAATAAAGGCAAACCTCACCTTGAATTTCTCCAAGACAGACTAAAATAAAAATTCTAAACAATTGCCTTTAAATTCCAGCAAGCTGAACTTTGCTTGTAGCAAACACAAGATAGATCCGCTTATTTCATAGACGAGATTTTAACTAAACTTAGACATGTGATAAAAAAAAACGATATAAGAAAAATACGCCTAGTTTCACAGACACTACTTTTCCGGACAGACGAGCATAAATGAATGATTGTTCGCTCTTTTGTACATTATTTGTACAATTACTATTAAAGGAGGAATTATATAAAATAAAAAATGATTGTCGTTCAATGCAATGAGTAAAACAAAAAAACAAAGGTATTATGCCGTTTAATCTACTTCTGCATGTTGCTGTTATTGCTCGAATATTTTATTCTAATGCTGCTGCATTAAAATACAAACAATTGTAAATCTTGCTAGACAATTTGGGTTCGTTTGTGCACAAAAGCTCAATTCAATTAACCCTCAGAGTAAATTACTTTCAAGTACAATATTTGCAATATTCTTTGGTACATACTTAATAATTGCTTTGATTGAATTAAATTAAAATTTACATAGCCAATGAATTTTCATTATAAATAAATGACCGTCGATCTCGACAAGCTCTAGTGCTTGAATGATTACAAGAAAATCATTTGAACTCATACGAAAATATCTGAATATTTATCGTTAGTCTTATATATGTATATATGTGCACATGTACAGTCACCTAGACCTTTAACCCAGTCTTTTTGTATAGCCCTCACTCTCTTACCAATCACGATATTTTATTTTTGTATTTACAACCATATCCCCCTCTATTTAAATTAAATTTAATATAAATATATTATAAATAGGCAGTAATTACCTTATACCTAAGTCTCTATTTTATTCACTGTTTTTAATTAGTTGATTTAAGAGGTCAGAGGGTCTGTTTAAGCCTCATATATTTATTGAATTATGCTTAGAATCATGTTATTTTATGGATACAGGACGCGTTTACGTTTCACGTGTTCTTTGCTATAAAAATTATACACAACACTGTTATATGTATTTCCAATAGTGATTGAGTGATTAATTCGCGAAGAATACTGAAATAATATCATTATTATAAATCTAATATTACAAAAAACGAATGTTCATATTATAAAAAATTATGTTAATTTCTCACTAACAGCTACAGTCCAAATGGTATTGAGCCACCACCACGTTGGACTTGTTTTCTCTGTGCTCTTGGCCTGTTTGTCTATCAGAGTCTGGACTCTATTGATGGGAAGCAGGCTCGACGTACCAACACTTCATCGCCTTTAGGCGAACTTTTTGATCATGGCTGTGATTCCATATCAACTATATTTGTGGCTTTATCGGCGTGCATATCCTGCCAACTCGGTCATTATCCAAACTGGCTTTTCTTTCAGGTAAAGAGCTGAATTTATAATATTTATTTTATATTCGATATATTTGGATTTTATTATTGCAGTGCTTTTGCGCTATTGCGTTGTTCTATTGTGCCCATTGGCAGACGTATGTCTCGGGAACGATGCGCTTCGGACGAATCGATGTAACGGAAGCACAGTTCTCCATTATTGCTATACATTTGGTTTCGGCTGCTCTGGGGCCCGAAATCTGGCTGTCCAAGGTAAGCCATCTGGGTGGATTAGCTTAGCGCCGAAAAATTAAATTAAAATTAATCCGCTTACAATATTGATTTCGTTTTAAATTAAGTTTTTCAGAAATTATGTACGTTACAGTTTTTTAAGCGTATTTTAGATTCTAGTGAATTTTATAGTTATGCAAATGTCATGTTCCTGCTAGTACCTTAGGCTCAAGTTAGATATAACCACTTATTAGACAATCATGTATTGTCTGCTTAGTGATATAACCGTTGTTGGGCCCAGTTCGGGTACATAATGATTTTATTATAAAAAAATGCTAATGATGCCTATAAGTACAAATACCTGTATCAAAAACTTTAAGATAGACCTTATTGTCCAATTGGTTGCTCAAGTTGAGCTAGTTTTGGTGCATTTTGAGTGTAGTAGAAGTAACAGTTTCTGATATTGCTTATAATGTTGTAAATCAATGTATATTTTAACGTACATTTTAACTATAAATATTCTCTCATAAACTTTATAAAGATTACAAAACTCAAATATGCGATAAGTCACTCACGAAAAATAAATTCAGCTTCTGATACTATAAAAAAGGAATTAAAATATATATTATATAGATACAGAAGAGAAAACGTTGCATTGTATGCACCAATTTAATACCCGAAAATAGAAGAAACTAGCATCCACTTCAATATTACTATTCATACACTATTATTGACTTTTAATTAGCTTGATTTTGAACCAAAAACTCTGTCATGTATATAAATATATTAAGCTTATAGACAATAATTCTCAAACACATTGTAATTGTCTTAATACCTTTTACTTTTATGTTGCATACAAATGCGTGCCACTGCCACAAAACAACACAAAATGCCTAATCTCCTACTAAACACCAACTATCTTATACACACACACAATCGTAACCATTATATGATCATAGATTGGAATTGGCAGTATTGAGCTTTGGTCTGGTCCCGCTATTACGACCATTGTGTGTGGTATGCTCTCCTTAACCTATGTCTTTTCCGTCGTTGTGGCCGGTGGTGTTGGCAAAAATGGCTCCACAGTTGCTGTAAGTTCTAAACACTCACACGAAAACAAAGAAATACCAGAAATTTGGAATATATGCTGTGCACAGGAGAAAAATATATACTTATAGTATTTTATGGTTTATATTGAACTATAAACTTGATCCGAAATTTTTTATTACGTTTATAATATACATTTGCCCGATTTGAAAAAAACAAAAATTTAATATTCCTACTAGTCAAACATATTTATCTTAAAATTCCTTCACTTAATATTCCAATTTAGTGTAACCATTTTAAATATATATATATATACATATATATATATATTATGCTCACACTTTGTTATTTACAACTATTAGCTTTTTTCAAGACAAGGCTAATACAAATCTTCGGACACCGGAGATATGTGCAATTTTGTAACCCTTCGCTCCACAACTAGTTACAATAATAATAAATTTTTGGATTCTATTAATAATAATTGTGGCAAACGAATTCAAAAGGCTTTTAAATTTTGAAGTAACAAGTGAAAAACCTCCGAAAATTTGTATATTCTCCTGTGCTTATCTCAAACAGAAACATAGACACACACAACAAAAACTATTTTGGCTCTTAATTAAAAATGTCGATGTTAAATATTAAAATTCACTGCTGCCGATTTGAATAATCGTGGCGTGGAGTTTTTCGTTTCCATATTACTACAATTGCTTGTCCTAACTAACTTCATTTATAACTACTTTATACATATAATTTTTTGTAAATTGTGCCGTTCTTGTTTCTCAGAATTCATAGGCGCTTCTTCTGCCTCTTCTGCTAGTCCTTTAACAAACCTTTCTTTAATCTTTTTGACTCTTGGCATGCACTAAACCGTTGAATGCCTTATTCTATATGCTATTAAATGCGAAATTGTATCTTGTGTTGTCACCTTTATGGGCAATATAGGCATTATTGTGCACATTTTATATAAATGTATGTATTTATATTGTTGGCGACGGGCTATTATTTTATATTATGTTACTCCTAATGATTAAGTATTTATTATTGAAATAAATCTAAGTTAGATTGATACAAATTTTGGAATGTTTACATTAAATTATTAAAATTAGAACTGAAAAAATTCGGAGGTGCTGTTAACCGTTGATATAGTTTCAATAAATTGATTAATTAACCATTTTTATTAAATTAATATCCCACCCGAATGTGCAAAGATGCAATCGAGTTGGATTGATATTACTGAAATGCCCTCTCGATTGTTTTCAGCTCTATAATATTACTACATAATCTACAAGTAATTAAGGCTTTTAGTTAAGCTATCAATTAAAAAAATCCTTTCCTTTTTTGTTTTGTTCTGTGATCTCTTTTCATCTACAATAGATTCCAATCGTGGGCGTTTCATGGAATTATACAGTTCTAGTATTTATCACATTCGGTTATACCTTAAATATAATCAGTTTTCTAAAAATGTTTATTCAAGGCGGCAGTGGCAAAAACGGCTCATCAGTTGCTGTAAGAATTGCTATCCATTTACGAAACAAAATTTTTCGAAACAAAATTTAGTCTACTAATCGTACTAAAAACATATTAACTACAACGTTTATTGGGTAGACTCATTAGTTTATCTTTCACGTGAGCACACGGTCTCTAGGCTAAGATTCAAAGCGAATGTTATTAATGGTTTTCTAAATATTATATTGCATATTATCATATTTTTGCTTGCATGAAGGTGTGGAACGGCCGCATAAAATTTGTTTAAGCTTTAGATGGGATAACTTACACTATTTGTTGTTTAACTGTCCCAATAATTTAAATTAATTTAATTTAGCATAAAATGATATCATCTACATGGGCTATTATATATTTAACATGATATGAAGAGCCCATCTTGGCTGTATTTTGCTTTTATAACACAGTTATTGGCTATGAAATTAATCTCGAAAATTATCAATTCTATTACACGAAATAGTTTGAAATAAAATATATTATATTTTGCACTTAATTTTTATTTTACCTGTGCACTTTTGATCAATTAAATTATTATAATATGCTTTAGCAATAGTTTCAATAGCGTTTAACATTACTATATTGATCTTAAGGGCTTCCCAACTTTGACACGCAAAAAATTCTATTTTTACCCTATATATTCCTTTTGTTGTTAAAAAATTTAAATTTACTAATTGTATTAATATTCATAATAATACATACTTTTTCTTTCTTTTCAACATATGAAAATGTTGACAAAAAATGTTGTGAACTTCATCAGATGCCGTATCTTGAATGTGAATTACGTTGTTTGCCGTTTTATATAGCCAGTGGAGTTGATTTGAGTTTAGCATTACGTTATGCAAAATCTATTTTAAACGAAGGCTGTGGCAAGAATGGATCATCTGTTGCAGTAAGAATTTATTTATTTGAATACAAATATAGCACAACACACAGAACTCCGATCACTAGACAAGTAGATGACTTACCTATAAGAATATGTAGTAGCTGTCGAATTTTTAATAAAAGTTCAAGTAGTTTCTATACCCTTGCAGTAAATAATAAATAAATTTATACGACTCCAGTCGATTAATACTTTGTAGGCATTTGTGTCATAGGCAAGTTTAGTTTGTTAGATTTGGTCACAGCTATCTTAGGACCGATTTGATAAATTCGAATATCTTTTCTGCCTATATGTAACTACTATTTGTACCGACTAACTGTTTTATGTATATGTGTTCTCTTACTGTGTACTCTTACTGTTATTGAAAAACGCTTTTTATGTATTGCTGTTCTATGATTGCCTTGCTTTTACAGTAAGCGACCCGCTCTCTCATAATTACCAACAAACACTCATATACATCTACAATTTAATTTAAAAAATTCACTTTTATTCAAAACAAAAAGCCAAAAAAAAATAGTTGTTTTTGGTCAACGTTGCTGTTTGTGAATTAGCAAGTGCCTTTGTAAAATTGTATAACACTAATTGCAATTTTGCAACGGAAAAAAATGAAAGTTAAATTAATAATTTTCTTTCATTTTCCTTCCACCTAAGGGAACCAGTGTATTATCACCTAGCATACCACTGACTCTAGTAGTGCTGCCAGCGCTGATGATAGCACAAAAGTCACCGGACAACATTTTCACTGAGCATGCTTCTATTTTTATTCTGGCATTTGGAATGGTAGCTGCCAAAATTACGAACAAGCTGGTGGTAAGTGTTTCTATGGTTTTATAATCTTGGCTCAACCAATATGATAGTGGCTAAGTCTTTGACCTTATAAAGTATGTAGATTTTTGATGAGCATGAATAGAGAAAAAACTCAAAATTATTTAATAACATTAATATTTCTCTTTTGTGACACAGATAGCTCATATGACTAAAGCGGAAATGGAGTATCTGGATTGGTCGCTACTGGGTCCCGGATTATTGTTCCTCAATCAGTACTTTAATTGCATTGTACCAGAGATTTGGCTGCTCTGGTTTACGCTAGCCTGGGGCACGCAGGATCTATTGCGTTACTGTGCACAGGTTTGCCTGGAAATTTGTCACCACCTGCGCATCGAATTATTTAGAATTCCGTATAGCCCTAAGGTCTCGAACACTATTTCGGTGGGCAGTCAGAGTAACTTTGGCGCCGACAAAAATGGTGGCACTTCACACCGAAAGTCTAAGAGCAAAGCTCACTAAAGCAATAAGTCGCACCATTTAAAAAATTTTAAATGATTTCATTTTTCAAAAATTTACGGTGTTTAGCCCAAGTATATAAAAGATGAACTCAGCCCAACAAAATTTACCGTCGAAATGTTAATACGAAAAAAATTATAGCATAATTAATTTATAAATGTTGTTATAACAAAAAAAAAATCTGGAGGCATACCGATATCAATTTTATGCTTATATATTATATTAGGTATATAAATATATTTTATATATTTGTGTAAATTGTATATACGATGTAGCCTGCAGTATTTTATTTTGTGCTAAATGTTGTTTAGTGCAACAAAATGAAGATAAAATTACATGCCAAAAAAAACAATGAAATTTCTGGCTTGTCTAAAGCTCAATTTATGGCCAAGCCCAAGTGATACAAAGTCAAACAACTTGTATGTGGGATTCTCTTTATTTAATTATTTGGTTTCTACTGGGCGAGCGCCATAATCTTTATGATCAATTTGTGTTGTTTCATTATAGTTTAATTATAAATCATGTTGAAACATTACTGAGCATATGAGAATATATAACACATAAAACATATGTTTGCAAGAATATTCATACTGCCGCTGATCACCGATTTCGAAAAAGCATATTACTAATTATTCAAGAACTAACCCATGACTTAAAAATAGAGCAAAATTTACACATATTGACACATGAAAGTATCTAGATTATGTCTAAATTGCCTAAAACGGCAAAGAAAATAAGTAGCAAAAAAAGACAAAAAGTTTTACCTTCCTAAAACATTGGGTTTATCTTAATAAACAGCTGTTTTAAATCAAAAACAAAAACCAAACCGAAGCTGTTGGCCAAAGAAATTATGCTTTTGTTTCAAATATATTTGGTAATAATACATTTATTTAGTCCGGTGATCAAAGAACGTGTTTCTGCACTTAAATAATGAATGCATACTTAAATATAAGTCTCAAGCAGGAACAAATACTAGATGCATATCTAAATTTAAATATAAACTATTTTCCGTAAGTTTTGCAGAAATATGCTACCAGTGCCATATCGCGTACCTCTAGAGTCACACGACTGCGGTACTGGGTTAGCAAGTAAGCATCTTGGAAGCGTTGGGTTAGGTACATTTCTGTTGCGGTCTGTATAGCCTCCAATGCACTTCTAGTAATATAGAAAGGCGTCCTTGTCTGTTCCATCATTATTTCGCGCACCACTCGCGAAAACGGCAACCTCGGTATCATGAATAGTTCGCTGTGCTGCAAGCGCACAATCTCACGGTGTAATTTTCGCATACGATTTTCTGGTTTACGTTGTTTGCGTCTTGTAGCAACTGCTCTTGTTGGCATTACCTGCCGTTCGTATGTGGGACTGCGCTCATTTGAAAGGTTTAGTATTCGAGCTTCGGGTGGCTGCCGATACACCACTTTTGATGTTTGTCGGAATGACGTGGTTGCGTTAAGCTGGTCCTCCGTACCATCGCTGCCTTCTGGTGAACTTATATCACGACGACGGCCGCTTTCCCGGACTCTTCGAAGCGTAGAGCATCGAGAAGATGTGTTTAGTTCAGCCAAGCGGCTTGTGGTATAATCTAAGCCGTAGTCGGTGTCTTCTTCTCGCTCCGGCGTTTTAAATTCATTGTCGTCATCAATAGTCTCTACATCTTTTGCATTTCGTTTTGATTTGTCCTTTTTTTTAGCTGGACTCTTTCTTGTACGCTGTGGCATTTTTATTTTAATATAATAATATTCTACTCTTTGATTACACCGAAAATTAAAGCGTCTCCTTAGCGTCTACAAATCGAGTTAGCGCCTTTTTTGTTGAGACCGTTGTTCAAGTGTTGTATAACACAAGAATTTTACATTTCAGCTACAGCACTAAGCATCATGATATTTAATTGGTACATATTTGTTTCGCCTTCTGAAAAAATATTTAACTTGGTTTAAGAAAACATATTGTAATACACTTTCCACATCTATTTTGTAAATTAAATACAACATGTTAGTGAATTGTCTCACTACTTAAGCCGATATATGTGTGAGATTGCGGCAAAGTAAGGAATTCTACATAAATTTAACAACAGCGCTAATTAGTTCATTTCTGAATTGTAAACTAAATTTAAACTATATTTGTTTCTGGATACATGTGTTTTTAAAAATATATCAAAATTGAAAGCAGCACTAAAAACGAACCTGTAATCGACCGAATCGATAAGAAACAATGGCAAATATCGTCAATGTCTAGCACGAGATTGCAGGGCTGCAAAAATATTTTTACTGTGCTTTTAATATTTTTTCTAGTTTCTCGCTGGTCGATGCAGAGCACAGCCTCAAAAGATGAGGAATGATTGCTAGACGATCCACTTGAAAATTTAGGGGCGATAGCACCTGCAGCCGGAACAATAAGAGGAAAGTGCTTTAGTGTTCGACAGCGTAAAGAACTTGGAGAGGGGCAAAGGCCAAATCGTAGATATGTGATAGCGATCAATATAACATGATTTATCCCAGCAAGGCATTGCTGCGTTTCGATGAGCTGACCAAACATTCGCATCGTAAGGCGGAGCTGATGGTCATTTAGAGAAAGAGCTACAAGAAAAAAATGGCGCATCTGCTGCGGCGAGACGTACGAGGCAGTTTTTAGAGCTCTGTACTATATATTATATCAAGTAGCGTTAACTGTTTTAGTTTATGTTTTTGTGTTTATTAATTCACTCATAGGTTTTTTTTTGCAAATTAAAAAATTAAATTAATTTTAATTTACCTTGATTGTCCACCATTTTTATATTGTATTTTAAATTCTTTGCAATGGGTTTGTTTACATTTTCGGGTGAATGCCTAATATTTTTAGTGGTGGACCGAAAAATACTGAATAGCTAAATTGAATGTAATTGTACTGCTTTTTTATTTCACAAAATATATATATTTTAATAAATATTTAAATTCCTCGAAAACATATCGATATATATACACATATAAATATATCGATATACCAGATGGTTCGATTATTCTAGTGCATTTTAATCAAAATAAAATATAATAACTTTGAGATATTGAGTGTTAAACTCGTAAATGCGCATTGTTTATTATAAATATGGAAGTTGAATTCGATGATTCTGGTTGGCAGGGCCGTGCAAAACAACAGTCAAATCCAGAAGTAAACAACAATTTCCCTTTAATTCAACGTATAGCCATTCTATCAAAACAATTTACTTGTCTTCTAAACAATTTGAAGGAACTGCACGAGGACAATCCGCAAAAGACGATTCAGGAATGCCTGGAAAAGTTTCTAACGCCCGATTACATAATGGAGCCAGGCATCTTTACACAGCTGAAGCGCTACTTCCAATCAGGTGGCTCACCAGAGGAAGTGATTTCTATGTTATCTGAAAACTATAAGGCGGTAGCCCAGATGGCAAATCTTCTTGCCGAGTGGCTAATTTTAGCTGGGGTGAAGGTAACTGAGGTCCAGGCCATGGTAGAGAACCATTTAAAGGAAATGATTCTAAAGTCGTTTGACCCGAAAAAAGCGGATACGATATTCACAGAGGAGGGCGAGACGCCAGACTGGCTAACAGAAATGATCGATCATTATACGTGGCGATCGCTAATATACCGGTTAGCTGAAGAATATCCTGATTGCCTAATGCTTAATTTTACCATTAAGCTAATATCGGATGCTGGATTTCAAAGTGAAATCACATCAATCTCAACGGCCGCCCAACAAATTGAAGTTTTTTCCCGCGTTCTGAAAACATCAATTGTCAAATTTTTAAATAATCCCGATGATGTTCACGGCGCTATTCAAGAGTGTTCCCGAATGGTGTGTCATGGCCAGCACACGTATGTATACTCGCAGGTGCTGATCCAAGTGCTCAGTCAGGAGCAGAAAGGTGGCTTTAATATGAAGCGGCTATCCCAGGAAATCATCAAATATGCTTTGCAAAAGTACACAAAATTAAATCACATTTGATTGTTTTTTTTTTTAATTATACACATTTATTCTGTTTCTGTTATTTTTTAGCAATCAAAATGTTACGCCTATCACAATGGCTCTTAATGGGTCGGCTGTATATCCGCAGGCATGTCAGGCTCTAACCTCAATGTTAACGCGCAATACCTTGAATCCGGCTGATATAACTGTACTGTTTCGCAATTATTCGGGCTCAGATCCGCCACCAATAGATTTGATACGAAATCCTCAATTTTTGGAACTACTGGTCGACGCGCTTTTTCGAGCTGGTGTTAAAATCAATCCGGAGCACAAGCCCAAGTATGTGTTTCTCCTGGCCTATGCCTCATCCGTTATTGATCAGCCAGCAAAAAAGCGACCCCTGACCGAGAGAATGCTCAACAAGGACGAATTGAAGAGCACAATTCAGGCAATTGAAAAGGCCCATGCCATCTGCAATGTGGACCAGGGCTCCACAGAACTCATTGCTGAGCTACAGACACTATACAACTGTATAAAGTAACTATATACTAACTTAAAGAAAGCCAATCATACTAAATGCATTTTTTTATGTTTAAGGTTTCCAGTTGTGGGAGTTGGTGTTATCCGTTGGGTTGAAAACGTTGTTATGGAACCGTCTTACTTTAAACTTTCTACTGATAGTTGCCCCACACATTTAGCAGTTCTTGATGAAGTTGCGGGAGTACATCCCACATTACAACAGCAAATACTTTTTCTACTTATACGTTTATTCGAATCCAAGCAAGATGAATTGGAGATACTTGTGCAACTTGAGATGAAAAAGATGATTCTGGATCGCATGGTAAATCTGCTGACAAGAGGATGTGTTGTTCCCGTGCTGCGATACATCAAACAATGCTGCGCAATTGAAGATACGGATGTCTCCCTGATTCGCTATTTCGTTACCGAAGTGCTCGAAACAATCACCCATCCTTATTCCGCGGAGTTTGTGCAGCTCTTTCTGCCGATGGTCGAAAACGAAGAAATCACTGGCACAATGCGCGGTGAAGGTGACAACGATCCAGTGTCGGAATTCATTGGTATGTATTTAACGATAAAGAAGTTGATTACTTCTACTAAATAAGTTTTCTCCGTGTTTCAGTTCACTGTAAGGCGCATTATACCACTGTGTGACAACCAATTATTTAGAAACTTACAAAATCTTTATTTTAAGTCCAATTACATTTGCACGTGAAACAGTAAAGTGCAGTTTTATTTTGTTGTCAGAGTACATTTATACTTAATATGGCTTGTCTGCTTAGTGGTAGTAGATAAACCTTTAATTCCAGCACTGTCAGCATTGATAACTGAATGGCTCTCAACGGTTCTTTTTAGCAAGCTATTACGTCAAGTAAATCCATATTGACGATAATCTCACAGCTGAGGTTGTTTACATTGCACTTACAGAGTGCAATAAAATTCATAAGGCAATATCGCAACCAACAAAATTATATTTCCTTAATGGCTCTGTACTCTGTAAATATGTTAGTCTATTGTGTGGTTATGAGCCAGTAAGTTAATATATATATATAAATATAAAAACAAGACTATGTAAATCTACCATGTGACTATTTAAATTTATGCAGCTAAGCAAGAAGTCTTATATAGATTATGGAACGAGGGCAGATAAGCAAAGTAAATTCTTGAAATCATCATGAACTTTTCGCAACGCCGTCTAATGAAAATTAATTAACCAACTTACTAATTGAACGATAACCCCAATGACTCCTGCCTGTTCCTTGCCTGGCCGCTCAAAGCAGTCTGAGCTACTTTGTTTAAGTTGCTATTCTTGACGTTGTCGTCGTTCGCGGTTGTCGTTGGCCCTATGCAATGCGATGAACACAGTTTTGGATTTGGAACGCTCAGCTTATCAGTGTGTACGTGTGTGGGTGTGTCTTATTTGGGGCACTGCATTAAGAACTGCAGACTATCGAGCTGTTGATTGTAACTGTGGTTAGGTGGGTGTGAGTCAGTGATGTGCGTGAACTCCTTGTTTGCCATGCAATTAAGCCTAGCATAGCACCACCGGCAAAGAGTCAATCCAATGAACCACTTAATAGCACAGAAATTCCCGGCTTAATTATACATCCGCTATGCGTTTCGACGGATTCGAGTTTTCCCTTCGATTGACTTTGATAGAAGCCGCAAGAAACTGCATGGATGATGGGTAATTGGCTACGGTAACGACTTTGGGTGTTTGTGTGTGCTGGTCTTACGCAGCTAACTGTATGTCCACTGATGGGTGCTCAAGCGATGGCACTCGACAACTAATTCAAATTCAGTTCGCATTTACCAATCACACGTTGCAGTTCACTAGAACAATGCATTTAAAGATACGCCTAACGTGTAGGAAACTTGAAATCTGGGGTAAGTAGTTGGTACTTTAATTGACAGCCCTAAAAACATATGCAAATGCATTAGCTGTGCTTCGCTTTTAATAACATACATATGCAAATGCAATTGCATGTGCCGCGCATTTTAAGTGATTGCTCCAGTTGCGACTCTTTGGTCTTTAAAATGGAGCTGCCTTGGCGCAGCGACTCCAGTAAGCTGGCTGCCGTTGCAGCTCAATATTCACCAATTCAAAATGTGTAAGTGAAAACCAATAGTGAATGCAATTAAAAATTATTTTCATTAACTTTAAAAAAAAAAACATTTAAGATTTGTAAGCGGATTTGATTATTTGACTGTTTGATCTCGATATTTTCAAATACCTGTTATCACATGTATAGTCCGTTGAGAATTGTCTATTTCATTAACACTTTTGTGCTTTTAAATTTTCTACGTCTTATCAGAAGCTAAATATAAAGAAAGAGTGCAGCACTAGCAGCTAACATCAGTGTGCTTTTGGCGGACAAGCGAGAGTGCAGCAGAGTAGCTCTCAAATCACCACATCATCACAACTACTATATGATGGGCTTAAGAAGATTTTTGAAATGTTTGTTGTACTATTTATTTTGTCTTAAGTGATTGTAGCGCTCCCGCGATTTATAAATTAATCAAAATTTTTATTAATTCGGTACACGAATGCAAAACATAATGAAATTTATTTTGTCCGAGTGTGACTAAAAGAGAGAGAAAGTGAAAAAGCTTTTGTTTGTGAGTGAAGTTGTGTGTGTATGAGAGCGTGAGCATGTTTAAAACAGCTGTTTATTCCAACAAAACCTCTTGAAATGTTATAAGCTTGCTACTCACATTTGATGCACTTATGATTTGAATTGTTCTGCAATGTGATTGGTTATTTCTAAGCGCGCTTTAAATTGTATGCTACTGCGACTGTAGCGGAAGAGAAGAGTGCTAATGTTTTTAATCACTTTGTTGTAAAATTAAACAATTATATTGTATTTCACTTCATTTCCGTTACGTTTCGCGCACTGATTTTCTACATAAAAAATATAAATGTGAGTACACATATATTAGACAGTAAGAAAAAAAATGGACAAACAATGCGAAGAATTCTTTCTTCGAACTTCCACTTACAAAGTGCGCTGACATTGGCACTGGCCGACTTTAATGAATATTGTATGTACGTTTACATTAGTATGTACAGTTCTGACAACTAGAAAAATGCGGCTTTTGTGTTCTATATCGGATGTATTTGATGTAATAAAATATCATAACGGTTGTTTTCTCACTTACCAAACTTAGTAGTAAGCTGCTAAGCTGCTAACTTATTTATAAGAACTTTCGGATAAAATGTAATTAATTAAAGAGTTTTGAGTTTAATTCTGATATCATGAATAGGGATTCCCAATAAAAAACAAAAAGAAGACGTAGTGGTAGACTCAAACTTATAAGTTATAAAATGTAAATGTATTTAGTCTTTATAATATATATATATACGAATTTTCGAAATTGTATGTTTTATATTTACAGTAATAATTTAAACTTTCTTACTCAAAAGCTTATTTAGCTTATAAGATAGAAAAACTCTACCAAAGTCAGATATTTATTATGGCGAATTCATTTAAATTGGACAATACTAAAAAGTAAGGAGAACAAAACGCTATTTATTATGTGTTTCCATGTTTTTTTTTAGTAGAATACCTGTTTTGGAGTAGTAGTTTGTGTCACTATGTAACGGCAAATGATCTAAGATACTTTTCTTTTACTTACAGCTCTTTCACTCACCTCCCTGGTGTTTGGATTTTATATTCTGAATCTATCTTTAGCGCTTATCATACTGAACAAGGACGTACAAACTTCACGTGGTATGCTGTATCCACGCGAGTCAGAGACGCGAGAGGTGCGTACCCTTGATGGGATCTGGAATTTTGTGCGCTCAGACGAATCGAACCCAACGCAGGGTATTCGAGATGGTTGGTTTAAGGATGACTTAAGCAAGAGCAGGCCAATTATTCCAATGCCAGTGCCAGCGTCGTACAATGATATCACTACTGAGCAGGCGTTGCGGGATCATGTGGGCACAGTTTGGTATGATCGCAAGTTTTTCGTGCCTCGATCGTGGGCTCAGGAGCAGCGAGTATGGTTGCGTTTTGGCAGTGTTCATTATGAGGCATTTGTGGTAAGTATTTGGCGACAAAATAAGAGGTCCAATAACAATGTTTTTTTGTTTGTTTTTTTTTTAAGTGGATCAACGGTCAGTCGGCCGTAAAGCACGAGATGGGCCACTTACCTTTTGAGACAGAGGTCACACATTTGCTGCAATACGGTGCCGAAAATCGCATCACTGTTATGTGCGACAATGCATTGATACAGACAACTGTGCCGCAGGGTAAAATATCGGAAGTAGCCAACGATGCCGGCGTTACCATAATTCAAAGCTATACATTTGACTTCTTCAACTACGCGGGTATTCATCGATCCGTGCACCTGTACACTACACCAAAAACGTTTATCGAGCAGGTCGACATAAAAACAAATCTGACCAATAATAACAGCGGTAAGATTCAAATTCATCATTCAGTGGAACTGAAATAACCGCGTATATTTTTTCAAGTGGGACATGTTGATTACAGTATTATCGTAAATGGCTCCGCTACCAACGAGGCGGACAACACTTTATATGCACAACTGAAACTTTATAACCGGGAGGGTGATCTTGTATCCAATGTTCGTTCGGATAGCAAGCTCCTGGGCTCATTGCAAGTCGAGAATGTTAGCCCTTGGTGGCCGTATCTTATGCATTCTGATCCAGGATATCTTTACGAACTAGAGATCAAACTGTATGCAACCAATGAGCAGCTGTTGGACGTCTATCGTTTAAATGTTGGCCTACGAACGCTAAGCTGGAATAACACAACATTCCTTATTAATGGCAAGCCGATATACTTTCGTGGCTTTGGACGCCACGAGGACGCTGATGTCCGCGGAAAGGGCCTAGACAATGCCTTATTGACACGTGATTTTAATTTGCTTAAGTGGATTGGTGCCAATGCATACCGCACATCGCATTATCCTTATTCGGAAGAGTCGATGCAGTTTGCCGATCGACATGGCATTATGATCATCGACGAATGCCCTAGCGTGGATACTGAGTATGATTTTGAGCAGCTCCAATAAGTTTATATCTCTATCAAACTTTTTGGATATTGCAGAAATTTTAATCAGGCATTGTTGGGCAAACACAAATCGTCTCTTGAGCAGCTCGTGCATCGAGATCGTAATCACCCAAGCGTGGTTATGTGGTCCATTGCCAATGAACCGCGCACGGGACAGTTAAATGCCGACACCTACTTCCAGTGAGATAATAAAGCATTGTTATACACGCCTAACTTTGTATAATACGTTATTGTGTGTATATTTTCATAGATTTGTGGCTAACTACACTCGATCCTTGGATAGTACAAGGCCAATTACAGCGGCTATCGCAGTGCCTTCAACTGATGACAAGGCGGTAAGTAGCTTATTAAAGTTTGGTTCATATTCTAAGTCCAAATATAGGGACGTTACTTGGACATCATCAGCTTTAATCGCTACAACGCCTGGTATAGCAACACTGGTCGTTTGGATATGGTAACGAAACGTGTCATTGAGGAAGCGACCGCCTGGAACAAAAAGTATGATAAACCCGTTCTCATGGCAGAATATGGCGCCGATACGCTAGAAGGTCTTCACCTTGTAAGATTATTAATAGCGATTAAGGCAATAGCAACTTTAAAGTAGATCCCATTTCATATTAAAGCAACCCGCGTTTGTATGGTCTGAGGAGTTCCAAACCGCGGTATTCTCACGGCACTTTAAGGCCTTCGATGATTTGCGGCGCAAAAAGTGGTTTATAGGCGAATTTGTGTGGAACTTTGCCGACTTTAAAACGGCTCAATGTGCGTACAATTATACTGAACTTATTTTAAAGGCATTTAAAACATTTTTTGGATTTCTTTGCTTTTTTCACCAGCTTACACAAGAGTCGGCGGAAACAAAAAGGGTGTCTTCACACGTGCCCGCCAGCCAAAAGCAGCGGCACACCTCCTCCGCCAGCGGTATTTTGCTTTAGGACGCGAGGTGGATCAGTGCATCTTGCCAGATGACCTGTTCACATACATTGCTGATGTGGGTAACAGTATCAAGCACGATTCCAGTGACCTATGAAGCTGATAGGATAGCACTTAAACTCACAGAAAGAAAGTACAATCTTATATACATAAGTACATGCGAAACAAAAGTATTGTAGATATTTATACTGTTTTTATAACCAATGTTAACCTTCGAACTGACCACAAATGCATTTCAGTGGCATTGCCTATTTTAAATAAAATATACTAATGTACTGCTAATGTACACGAGCGTTACATCATTAAATCATGCATATGCATATGGTATACAAGGTAAGAAAACTTTACGTGTTATTTTTCCGAAATTTTCCAAACTTTGCAAAAATCAACTTCTTTTAACTAGCACACTTATGCAGATGAAATTACCACGAATGTATATTTAAATCTTCTTACAGGACAATTCCGACTAGAAAACTCTTTCTTAAACCAAAAAATCGTGTTACTAAATTTAAATGCTTTCTTATAAATAAGTAACAAATTCTTAGATAAAACAAGTAAGAAGGCTGTATCCGATCTTAATAAAATTGGAGCATTTGATCAATATTATGCATATGCATATTACGGGTTAATTAATAATTGTGGCTTTAAAATTGTTGCTTAACGGAGGCAGTTGTCGAACAAATAATCCAAGCTTAATCTGCGCCTGTTGTACGAGAACCCATATTCTAAATTCAATCCAAACTTTATCTTTTATATTCTCTGAGATCCGTGATCATACAGACAGACGGATGAGCCTGATCAAGAATATTTATACTTTATGGGGTCTGAGGTTTTCTACCTTTTTTGTTGCTAACTTTCAGGGCTTAGGATATAATAATCTACCAACCACCACAACAGCTGCTAAACAGATGTTAAGCCTGGTACCTATATAGATAGAGAGAGGGAGAAAATTACTTTCATTGTCATACAGTTGCAGTTTGTTATCGCAGTAAGTATTCAATCAACGTGTATGTGTATTGAATAAACATGAATAATACCACAGATAACTGCAGCGGTAGGGTCACTTATACACATTACACATATGATGTTATAGTGGATTTAACTTTGAGAACCATAATCCTGTCGACAAAATGCGTAATTCGATTTGTATTACTTTGCTCAGTGTTTTTCTCTTCAATGGATGTGCAGCTTGGCTTAACGAAAATGATGACTTTGCCTATCTGCAGGAATTTGACGAAGAGATTGTGCCTGAGCAACATCAAGAGCAGCGACAACTTAAGGAAAGCAACTATAATTACTCAAATATTAATCCACCAGCCACACGCGGTTTGCTATATCCGCGGGAGTCTGAGACACGGGAGGTGCGCTCATTGGACGGCATATGGCAGTTGCTACGGAGCAATGTAAGCGATCCGCTGCAGGGCATTCGTGAAAAGTGGTACAACCAAAGCCTTAGAGCGACGAAACATGATACAATTTCAATGCCAGTGCCAGCCTCCTACAACGATGTGACCGTGGACCAGCAATTGCGTGATCATGTGGGCACAGTTTGGTATGAGCGACAGTTCTTTGTGCCTACACGTTGGCGTACGGATAGGCTACGCACCTGGCTACGTTTTGGTAGCGTTCACTACCAAGCTGTTGTTTGGATCAATGGTCAGGCTGCGTTACGTCATAGCTTTGGTCATCTGCCATTTGAAGCGGAGATTAACAGCTTTGTGAAGTACGGCAGTGAGAACCGCATTACGGTTATGGTCGACAATCGGCTCAACAATCGCACCATACCCCAGGGCAAAGTGCTCAGGCAAGCTAACGATGATGGTGTCGCTTATGTACAGACATATACATTTGATTTCTTCAACTATGCCGGCATTCATCGATCTGTGCACCTTTATACAACGCCGCAAACTCACATAAGTGACGTGGAGTTGAGGACACAGATCTCCATCAACCATATTGGCCGCATTGATTATCGTTTGTGGTTTAGAAACGAGGGCTCCTTGCCTGGTAACTCCAACTATGTGCTAGTGCAGTTGCGTGACAAAACTAGCACTGTGGTCGCCCACCAAATTAATCGGGAACTTCGCAATGGCACTCTACTCGTACCGAATGTTAAGCCCTGGTGGCCCTATCTAATGGATCCCGTGCCCGGCTATATGTATAGCCTAGAGTTCCTGTTGTTCTCAAAAGATAACACCACCGCAGTGGCGAAGAGTGAACTGATTGATGCCTATCGAATGCCCATAGGGATACGCAGCCTCAGCTGGAACAACGATGGCTTGTACCTCAACGGCAAGTCCCTCTATTTACGTGGTTTTGGCAAGCACGAGGACTCCGATGTAATTTCTTATAGCATATAAATTTACTTATAACATTTGATGTATAAAAAATTCTTGCTTGTTGGCAGATTCGCGGCAAGGGCTTGGATAATGCTATGATCATGCGAGATGTGTATCTGCTGAAGTGGATCGGTGCGAATGCGTATCGCACCTCACACTACCCCTACTCTGAGGAATCTATGCAATTCGCAGACGAGCACGGCATAATGATCATTGATGAGTGTCCCAGTGTTAATACGAATTTATTCGAGCCACAACTTTTGTTTAACCACATGTCTGCCCTAGAGCAGCTTATACATCGCGATCGCAACCACGTATCCGTGATTGCCTGGTCGATAGCCAACGAGCCCCGTTCACAGAACAAGGTGGCGGAAGCCTATTTTGGGTAAAACTAACTCAAATATAAAGCTTGTGAAGTTGAAATATGTAGTGTCATCTGTTCTTTGACAGCGCTTTGGCCAACTATACGAGGGGCATTGCACAGGGACGACCGCTTACGGCTGCCAGTAACGTAGACTCGCCTTCCAAGTGCATGATGTCACAGTTTTTGGACATTATTGGCTTCAATCGTTACAACTCCTGGTATCACAATGCGGGACGTACCGACATGATTATAAATCCGATATATAACGAGGCAAAGCATTGGCGAGATCACTATCAAAAACCAATCATTGTTTTTGAATATGGCGGTGATTCTCTGGAAGGATATCACACAGTAAGACCAGTAACATTCTTATTATATTGCACTAATGGTATTTGACATATGTATGTAGCTGCCCGCTTTTATCTGGTCGGAGGAATATCAGACAACGTTATTCTCAAAACACTTCCAAGCATTTGATAAATTGCGGCAGCTCAAGTGGTTCATGGGTGAATTTGTGTGGAACTTTGCCGACTTTAAAACAGAGCAGAGTGAGTAAACAACACTGGCGATATGACTTTTAAATAGCTTATCTTAAAAATATGTGCAGCCATCACGCGCGTGGGCGGTAATAAAAAGGGAGTTTTCACACGCAATCGACAACCCAAAGCTGTGGCTCATCTCTTGCGACAGCGATACCACGCACTAGCATTGAAACTGGACAATGCCACCTTGCCGGTAGATCTCTTTGAGTACATTATCGACTGGAACTAACATATGAAGTTAGAGAAATTAATGGCCAGGCTTAGGCCCAGAAATTTATGTATATACATTAGTTATCTGATAACAGCACTGTGTTACATATCTAAACTTTTTGAATATTATTAATTAAACTATAAAAATAAATTGTATGCAAATATTTTACTGTATTTAAAGAACATTATCAACATCAATAAATCGAAGTATGCATTTCGAATTTTCACAGGCAGATTGATCAACAAGAAAATGTAAGTATGCTTTTTTGATAAAAAGACAGTATAAAATTACTTAATTTTCACAATAGGCGCACAGATCGAGTAGCACGTTGTGCCTGGCAGGAATTTTAAACTTCATTTTTTGTACCTACCGAAAATTGGTAAGAAGATGTGAAAACCACCACCATAATTTGATTAGGGCCTTCTTTTTAGACAGCCTACGTGTTCTTTGAAAGTTCAGACTTTCGAGTTTCTACCCTCTTCAGTCACTAGATGATAAATGTTTGAATGGGTGCTAGGGTAACAGTAGTCTTAAGAAGAGTCGAATGTATCAAACTCGCTAATCTTGAATTCAGTGAATGTGCCTTAAGCAACCAAAGAAGTTTAAATCGACTATGCAGCATCTTCGGTACTAACAGGCAAACATCCTTAAGAGATAGTGTCTGTTAAAAAAGTTTAAAAAAAATTACATACACATATTAAAAAAGGGATGAAAACGCTGCACTTGCTCCACATTTATAAACTGATCTAGCAATAAAACCCAACGCCTCAAGACATTGGTCATATTTGGTGTTTGGTCTACCAATTGCTATGGATTTGAAGTTAATAATGACTTCAAATAGTTTTTTGTAAAGCAATCGTTTGATTCAGAGCACTGAGCAATACTTGTATTGTTTGCTGAGTGATTTTAGTTATGCTGTGTGTATGTTAAGTTCACCTAAAGAGAAAGGAAAAACATGTGTCAATATTTTCATTTCTTTAGGTTCCTTAAAAAACAGCTTTTTGGACAACGGCTTTTAACAACCTGACGTAGCCGTGATCGTCTAGTGGTTAGGACCCCACGTTGTGGCCGTGGTAACCCAGGTTCGAATCCTGGTCACGGCAATGTTCTGGAGGAGAGCATTGTCACGGAGTCAGTTGGTTGTGGGATATACGATTTTTTCTTAAATTTTTAAATCATCTTTTGTAAATATTTTAACGAAAAAGTCTATATTTTATATTTATTTGTTCGTACGATACTTAATAGCTTACAATCTGTACGCCTTTTCTTTCGCTGACATCTTTTCCCAATGCTAATACTATTTGGCAGTTTCTTACTTAACAAAATTTTGAGCGCCATCTATATTTCAAAGATTATATTTAATTATCAATATTTGTACATGAAACAACTAAGAGCGCCACCTGTACTTCAATTATAATTTCTTAAGTACACTAAATTGTTTGTATTTTCATTACTTGTAAAAGCCAAAATTTTGACAAAGTTTGAGCACAATCGGTGTAGCCGTGATCGTCTAGTGGTTAGGACCCCACGTTGTGGCCGTGGTAACCCAGGTTCGAATCCTGGTCACGGCAATGTTGGGAAAATGCATTGTCACGCGAAAACTGATCATTTACTTTTTTATTTTTTTTTTATTTTATATAGTTAATTTGGTACTGACAATTCATATTAAACATGAATAACGTATACAAGATTTATGAAATAAATACTGTCGCAGAGCCTTAACAATAACCTTAAAATAAAATTATTATACCATACACAAAATATAAAAGTGAATCAATTTTGTAATACTTATTTACTGTTTAAACATCGAAGTTCAGAATTCAAAGGAGTAAAAAGTTAATAAAAAATGTATTGGTAAAAACTTTTCCTAATTAATGAATATTTTTCTGTTTTTTCGCTGTATTAATGTTTAGAGCCTTGACTATCGATGTTCGTCACCCAGGCGTAGCCGTGATCGTCTAGTGGTTAGGACCCCACGTTGTGGCCGTGGTAACCCAGGTTCGAATCCTGGTCACGGCAGTGCTATTGAATGGCATTGTCACGGAGTCAGGGTTGATCCATTTGTTTTGTTTTTTCTAAATATGAAATACTCTGGAATTTGTATATTTTATTGAAAGTATTAATCAGTCAAAAAGTATATTAGCTTGAAATTCCGAGGCAGTTTTTTCATTCAAAAATTGCGCTAATCTGCATATGCATTATTTATTTTATTTATTTTACGATTGAGATTTTGATTATATACAATTGCCGTCTTGAATAACATACATATAATATATTCATATAAATAGCGTTCTAACTATTTTAATTGAAACTATTTTCCGATAATAAAACAGTGGTATAAAGCTTTATCGTTTTGCAAATACCCATCGAAATGATTCGATTAATTACAGAACCTGTGATTTTTTTACTATTACTTGTCATATTTTAAAATCATAACACGTGCGTGCTCGCGGAATGCGTTTATCAAAGAAAATGTATACTAAAAAAAAGTATTTAGAACTGAAAGTTTTGGTTGATCACGTATCTTATCATCATGTTCGCTGCCTACTGCTGTCCATAAAGCAGCTCTGAGCCAGGCGGTATGGTGCTGGGATCAACATTGACATTAAAATAGTTGGCTGGCGTAGCTACAGCTGGAAAGAGCACCTCTGCCGACGACTGTTGCTGTAGTTGTTGATCCTGCGGCGCCTGCTGCAATGTTATGTTGTAGGGATTCTGCACATAATCCTGATAGATTTCAGCTGCTTTAACAGTCTTTACCGCCGATGGAGCTTCGTAGACGGGCTCATAGCTGTGTACAATGGATACGTTTGGCATCTTGGTCAGCGATGGATAAGCATTGCCCGTCAGCAGATGACTTAGTGTAACATCACTTTGTGTTGGCGTTGGCGAATGTATTTGCTGCGCGCGATCCTGGTAATGTTGATATTGGTATTGCTGGTACGTCTGCATCTGCTCGTGTTCCTCTAAATTTGGCGGCGTAGCCGGCAGCTCAATGGCGTAGCTATTACTGTTGGCGATCGGTGCGGGTGCGCAAATTGGAGCTTCCACTTGCCGACGACTGTGAACGGGCGTTGTGACCGTGGTATGGGCAACAACCACTGTGGCTGCTTCATTGATCAAATCGGGCAACAGTGCGTTATAGTTAGTTGGAGTCTGCAGTTCTGGATAGTTGGATTGTTGGGAAGCCATCTGTATGGGCTATGGGTAGTTATACAAATACAAATAAGTTGTTATGGCAAACAAATTAAGAGAGAAGCTTACCTGAGCAAATGTAAAACTTGGCGCTTGCTGCAGTGCCTCTGTCATAGGTGGCTGTAGAATTATGCTACGCCGGGGTGATTCTACAGGAGACACTAAGGAGGGCATGGCAGCACCACTAACCTGATCTATATTGTCAGCACCAACACAAACACTATCGCTGACAATCAACTCCTTGTGCTGTTGTTGTGCTTCAATGGGTAGAATGGCCACAGAGGGCATTATCTGATGAAGGTTTTCAAAGGCTGCAGCGTTTGTTAACGTTTGGGCTCGCTTGCCTACAAGAGGTGACGTAAGAAATTTGTATTAAATATATGAATATGAACGCTAACGAAAAAATAAAAGTAATTTAAAAGCAGCAAAGTCATGGCATCATCTCATCTTCATGCCCAGACTCTTTAGGAACTTGAATTTGACTCGAAAACGGGTCTTCATTGCCTTAATCTGAAATGTATCTCTTATATCTGGTGGCGCCACCGACAACGTGGCCAAGTCGTAGCTGCGTATTTGCAGCGCACCTGTCACGGAATACTCTTCAACTATGTCTATCAAGTTCATCGAAATGGCTAGCGAACTTAAGCTGCAGGTGAAACATGTTTCCCCTTTCAAGCTATGCTTTACCTTTGACTCTAAATATCCCACACTCACCTTCATCGTGGAACAGTTCCGTTTTGAGGTTTGGCAGAAAGTCACCAATGCGCCGCCATGTTAGCTCCCACAGAGCCTGCTGGAGAGTTCCGTCCTGATTATGAAACACTCGCACCGAGTGCATGACGAGCAGCATGTTCTTCAGAATTTCCTGCATCTGTTCCGAGAGAGTGTCCGAGCCCACCTTCATAAATCGCTCAATGTAGTCCAATATTTCGAGCCACAGCTCGTTGAAGATGGCTCCCAGTTCAATCAGCGTCGTCAAGTGCTGCAAGAACATCTTTGACATAATGGTGGCCGTGCGAATTCGTGACTCTTCCAACAGAGAGACATCCAGCTGGCTAGCTGCGACGCTCTCTGGCAATAGCTCGTTTAGCAGCGGAAAGAGAACATGCTGGAAACAGGAACACCACTCAGCTCCAGACAAGGTTTGTAAATCGTGCACAAGTAGGGCACGCTGCTGCAAGCACGATATAGCATGAGTGCGAACCTCTCGCCGCCGATCCATGGCCAGCCGGGCAATACCCTGGAGCAGCGGACACCAACCGGGCGTCCACAGTGCACCTGATTGCGGCACCGTGCAGCCTTCCTCCGCCCACCAGCGAAAAATCTGAGCCGTTCGTGTGTAGAGGGTATACATAAGGTCGAGTAATTGAATGGATAATTGCTCGTAACGTTGAGCCAATTCCTCCTGCTCTACGGCATTTGGTGGATTATTTTCACCAACATCGGTCACCAGCGACGAAGTCAAACTACCGATTGCCGTGGACTGATCAACGCCTGTCTCACGTGTGTTCTCCTGGCGATTTTTCACGTTACGCTTTTTGGCATAAGCTCCAAACTTTCGTTGTTGGCGTATGCCACCATCCCGGCATGCTTCAACAAATATCCGAATGCAACGCACGCACGCCTCAAAGTTATACGGTGTGATATGAGCTACACTGCGCACGATAAAGGCAAGCGAATCCCAGCACTTGAACAGGGCGAATGGCGCATGGTCCAGCAGCTGGCAATTGAAAACCAGCGAGCTCACAGTGGGTGTGCTGGAGCTGGGCGGCGACTGAGGCCTAGAAAAGAAGATTTGTGGTAAGATAGTACAAATAGCTTGTTTAGTGTAGATAAAACTTTTAAAGTGTACCTAGATGCTGTGGTCAGCTCGATATCCTTGTTAACCAGTATCCAGTTCTCAGCGCTGGGACTAGAGGTAGGCGGGGCAGTTGCTGACCTGCCCAGTTCCGAGTCAGATGTGTAGCCGCGTTCGAAAGAAGCTACATCATCTTCGCTACTCGGGATGCCATCGGATGTGCCGCGGACTTTGGGTGTTGGGAGTGTTGGCTGCAATCCATCTTCAAAGTTGGGCGGAACAGCTCCAGCGCCAATGCATTCGAGCAGGTTGAAGATGATCTGCCAATCCTGCTCTGAGTGAATGTTCTGTGCCGAGGTCTTTAGCAGCTCGTAGATGCCAATCGAAATTTGCTTGGAAATGCGCAACAAGAGCGCCGGCTTAAGTGCTAGCAGCTTCTTGAGCGACTGTAGCACTACCGGACACAGTTCCTCGTTGCGCATTAAATATATGGCCAGCTTGAGCACTGCAACAATGCAACGATTAAGTAAATAATCATAGCCATTTTCAGCACTGCCATGCAAAAGCTGAAACATTTGATCGCGCACAGCTGGCCACATTGGGATCATGCGATCTCGGTTATGAACGACAATCTTCACGAGAAACTCCATCCAGAATACAGTTATATCTTCGGCATAGGCCTGGCCGCCAGTAGACTTTGGTGTGTCTGGCGCCTTCAACAGGCATAATACGCATTGAATTAGCTCCTGCAGTGACTCTAGCTGGACAAATTTAGACTCTTGCAGCATTTGATCCAGCTGACACTCCTTGATGCATTTACGACCATGCTTGATAAAGTCCTGTTCCTCGAAAGTAGGCTCACGCTGGCCGTCAGAGCTGATGAACGAGTAGAGGCTGGAAAAGAGGCCGGACTCTTGCTTCTCGCGCGGTTTCTCTAATATAAGCGTGGCCTTGCCATTTGGCTCGCAAAAGTCTTCCACCTCCATGAGTGATTTCGGCAGCAGCTTAAGACGGAATAGCTGCAGGAATAGATCCAAAATGTGCTTCCAGCTGTCGCGCGGACTGTCACCATAGCCGTGAACTAAGAGAAATACCGTTCGGATGGCCGCCTGCGCCTTAGCGTTTAGTCCAAAGTTGACAGCCTGTTGAATCTCACTATTCGCCGGCACCGACTCGTGCTGTTCGACGCTGCTCAATAGCGTTGTGAACTTACACAGGGTTAATATAAGCGCATCGAAGTCCGCATTCAGATTATAATGTGCTGATATGGCAGCCGATTTACTGAATCCTGCAAATTGCAGATTGTTCGGATAAGTGTCGAACTAAAACAATAGATGTCTAGTGTAGTAATAGTTCTCTTACCCGCCAAAGTGCGCTGGTAGCCAGTCTCGGTGCTTTTGTCAAACATAAAGCTCAGGGCACTGAGTGAGGCGCCCCACACAATGTTGAAGATCTGCACATCGTAGGCGGCATCGTTGACATAGTGGAAGTGACCATCGTGAGTGGCGCCACGCCTCAGCAACACTTTCCACAAATAGTTTTCACGTACCAGACCTGTCTGCTCGGCGGGCATCACAATTTCTTCGTTTCTGTAAGCACATACACATATGTAATCATAATCGTGTATAACTTAATCACACTCACTTGATGCCATTGAAGATCTGGGCCAGCATTTCCTGATCAAAATCTTGTCCTCCATTCAAACCTCTTAAATTCTTTGTGAAATCATCCTGCGTCATGGGCACATTAAGACGCTTGGCATTGGAATTGTGCTGATCCATGTTCAGCATGATGATGGCATATGCCAAGCGGAAGGCGGCATCAACGTTGGCAAACGGCTCTTTGTTTTGAATCTGAAAGTAAAAAAAAAACAGTCTATAAAGCTTTTTGCATAACTTAAATATTTGTCTCACGAAGTTTGCATTCGTATACTATTAACTTACATGCCAATGATCAGAAAAGTGTTCCAAGACGAGAAATATCAATGGCGCTTCGCCCGGTAAGCGGAAGGTCTCCAGGTAAAGACGCAGGGCTTGATCAACACGTAGCGTCGTGAAGTCAAACGAGTCCACAAAGTTAATAAGTATCTTCGAATCGACGTTCTTCTTTTTGGATATATATTCACCAATCATTTTCTTGTCAAGGCCTGGATTCTCGCGCAGGAAAAGCGCCACCTGCATAGGATCAAGTTGAGCATGCAAAATTCCGTGCTCCTGTAGGTACTGAATGCCCTTGTCGGGTCGCTGATTAAACCACTCTGTGCCCTTAGACAGCAATCGCTTCTTCTCCTTAACGGTCGCTAGCTGCTCACTGGTGATAGTACCACCCTCGCCTCCTGACTGCAATCGCAAACGCTGTGAGCTATTGTTGATAAAGCTCGCAATGTTCTCCACAGGTTCCTCGCCATTATCAATTACAATGCTCTCAAGACCGCTATTGTGACGCGAATGTCGGCTACCACCAACGCCTGACGAAGATGACTGCGCCAGAGCGTAGTTACAAGAGCTGTTGTTGCTCTTGGTTGCTGCACAATTGTGTTCGATACAATCAATCACACTAATCAACGTGTCCATGGCGATGATATGCGTACTGTAAATAGCATTGGTGGCCGAAAGCGTGTATTTGCTAAGCAAATTGGTAAGACTCTCAAACATGTCCGTGCAGTATAGATCACAGTCGTAGTTGATATATAACTCCGTGACAAAGCCGGGAATACGCCACATCTGCAGAAGATTATCCAGCGCCAGTTCGCGCATCTCGTAGGGAGTTTTCGGATTATCGCTTGCGATGATTTCGCTTAGTTTTTTTAGATAGCACTCCAGCTGAAACTTTAGATGGCCGCGCAGTGATTCGAAGAGCAAAAAACAAAGTTGCAAATCAGCGGCAAAGATGCTGAGGCGCTCCGAACTCAGCAGCTATTAAAAACAATTTAATTTTAATATTTAAGTAAATGATTTTCGGATTTTGCCTATGCATCTGATCATTAAAATATATTTGACTCACCGATATTAAGCTTCGACACAAATCATCTTTTACCAGCTTCAGAAGTGACTCATATTTGCCAATGTTGTCGGCGGCCACCTCAAATGCGACGGTGAGCAGACCCAAACCAGTGTGCATCATACTATCTGAATTCTGCTTGTCCAGCGGATTGCATAGTATAATGAGAAACCGGAACAGTTCCTTGATAAATGGCAGCCCATATGGAGTCAGTGAAGTTGATAAGGTAGCCGCATCTTGTGACGATGACTGTTGGGTGAAACGCACGCCTACAGAGTTGATGTATTCGCTGCTGTTGGCCTCGGCTAGAGAAGTAGTCGGGAGTGTTGTGTGATCCTCTTCCGCATCAGCGTGAATTAGCTCAGATTTGGCGTTCTCCACCTCAATATTTGGCACTTCAATTGGAGTATTGCCAACAATTGTCGTGGTCGGTGTTTGTGTGATCTTGCCCTGCATATCAAGAATGTTGCCTGCGGGTGAAGCAGGCGTTGTGGCAAGTATGGGTGCCTTCAAGTACGTGGGCGCCATGAGCGTGCTCTGCGGAGTCTGAGGCGGCTCATCGGATATGGATGACTTGCGTTGCACAGCCGAAGCTGTCTGTGATTTGCGCCTATGCTTTTCTGTGGGTGCGCCAGCAGCGGCTTCGCATATAGTAAAGCGCTTCTGCAGCATAGTGTCGCTGCGGTCTTCCGTAAACTGTGGCAGCCGCATAAAAAACAACAGCACCATGTCTTTGAGTGATTGTTCGGCGGAACGCCTAAGCAACTCGCTAAGGCGCGGCTCAAAGCAGATCTTAAAGCAGCTGAGCATCACTTCGCACATGGACTCATTGCTAACGGCCGCACCCTCCGGACTATGGATGAGAGTGTGCAACACTTCAATGACACGCATAAATGTTACACTATCCGAGGACTGATCCGTTCCCATAAAGCGGGCATGCGTCACTGCATCCGCTATCATCTCGACAATCACAGCCAGATTTGGAGTCGTGGGATCTAAATGTTAAAAATGCTTTAACGTCTTTAGCAGAATAAGACATGTACACACGATTTTTTTTTAAATTATAAAATATAAATAATATCTTAATAGATACTCATCTATTGATGTATATAGGTATGAGTGCCAGACGCATTAAAATTTTAAATGGTTCTTACCAATCAGACCATATGACAAGAATTTGTTCACCGAAGCTAAAGCAAGACTGGTTAATGGGCCTGTGGTGTCCGCGGTGCGAATCACCTCCAAGAAGGGCGCTAGAAACACATTCGGTTCAATTAAGCGCAAGTCCTCAATGAGGTGTAGCACCTGCTTCAGATCGATGAAAAGTTTCAGCAAGGCATCTTTTTCATCATCCTGCATTCGAATGAAAGAGTAAATTCACAAATCTTGTTACATCTATACACATCTATTACACATATATATATTTATATATATATATATGTAGATATATATATATATATATATATATATATTAGACAGTTACCACGTAGGCTGTTGCATTCCAACGCGTTCCACGTCGCATGGCCGTTACTAGCGTGGCCATTTCACCGCGCACCACATAAATGCCGTTGCCTGGGAGTGACATTTCGTCCAGATTGTCGAGTTGTGTTTTATACTTGCACCTAAATGGCTTCCACCTTTTAGAATTTGGCACGCAACAAACAATTGCTTAAACCCGCTGCTACTTTTATTTTCTCACATATGTGCATATGTTTTTACTGTCAGTTGGACACAGCAAACGCAGGCTACATATACACGCTCAGACACATATAAACGCGTCAAATGTGTACGGAACGATAGGTTTAATTAAACATTTTATTTATTTTTTGCGAAATTTGCCAATTATTTGTTTTTGCCCAAGTTTTTGGTGACGTCTACGAAGTGTATATTCTGTTGTATTTTATTCAAGAGCAACTCTGTAAAGTTTGTTGATATGATTTCGATATATCTAGATTAAGGGTATTTTTAATTTTTCGATAAGTAATCGATTCAATTTGATTATTTTAGTGCCTTTTAATGCCTTAATGAACTTTAATAACAATGTAATGTCAACTTTTTTTATAAAATGCAATTTAAATCTATTTTCATACGACTCACCATCTCTTCTAAAGTAAATCATATTTAAGATAATGCATTCAATTAAGTAAAAATGTATAGTTACGAGTTTATATGTATTTTGACTAAATGATTTCGAACAAAGCGGATCTATTGGTTCAAACTTACTATCGATAACATTTTTCCACTTTGGTCAACTAAACTAACTCACCGCAGCTAATGTTAATCTGACTCATGCTGTTATGTTAATCAAAGAAGTTATTTACCGCACATTCTATTGCGTCAATCAGACAGATACGTTTTAATTAATAGATGGTAGCTTATTTTTATTTAATAATTTGTCGAATATTTTATACTGTCCAATGCACGCTCGTTTGTTTAACAACTAGAACTTTCGAGTGCTATTTTTGATGGACAAAGAATAAATTAGCAATATTACCAAAGTGCTGCACTAATATAGGGTGCACCATTTTTTTTTTATTGACTAACAAATTTAAATGTATGTGTACATGATATATTATTTATTAAACTTATTTGCATTGTGCGTTCAACAGTACATTTTCGCTGATTTTGTGGATAGGCGAAAATTATGCAAGGCAACGCTAGACAAATTTGACGACATTTAATAATGCATTGGCAGACTGACTCTGCTTTTGCATTTTGAGGTGTCGCCACATGTTTCGAAATAGGGTTATGTGCTGCTTGTAAGCAATTTTGATTTATTTAAAGTAAAGTTACAGACTAAGTGTGTATGTTTATTAATTGAATTTCAATTGGCGCAGTTACGCATCTATTTTAATGTCTGTGAAGCTCCAAGCAAACGCTTCAAACTTTCGTCCTGCGACAGAGCTCTCTTCACGGCCATAAATAGCTGTGGGTCAATGGTTTGGCTATTTTGCTTGACCAGCGGCAATCGACTGAAACGTTTGGCCAACTCGGCTAGCTTGGGCTGCTGTTGCAGAAAGTCATCCAGGACCTTAGGTGATATGTTGGCCATCTGAGCAAGCTGCTGAACATGCGGCGCAACGGGTTGTTGGGCAGCCGATGACGTCGTCGACTGCTCTTCGGGTGTGTTCAAGTGGGTCTCTATCGGCAACCTTGTTGGGCGATTTTTATTTACGGTGCTGCTGGGGACTTTGATTTGCTTTGGCGTGGGCTGTGTGGCTTGCGACCGCAGTAGAGGTCGCAGTGGAATCGGGTAGTGATAAGGCTTTCGTACGAGCACTGGACGTAATGCTGACACTGCAGCTTGCTGATGGGCTACAGGGACGAAGTTGCCCAGAGTGGATTTGGGAGATGTCTTGCTGTCTGAGCCACCAGCCAAACTGTATTGTTTCACAAAATCATTGTCATTCTGCATTAAGCTGCCATCTTCGGCCCAATCTAAGTTCATTTTTTTAATTGTTTTCTTTGTTTTTGATTCGTCCAGCTTGGCGGGCGTATCAAAGTATACGGCATCTATATCCGAATTATTTATGGTGATAACGTCTTTTTGTGACGTGATATATTATTTATTAAACTTATTTGCATTGTGCGTTCAACAGTACATTTTCGCTGATTTTGTGGATAGGCGAAAATTATGCAAGGCAACGCTAGACAAATTTGACGACATTTAATAATGCATTGGCAGACTGACTCTGCTTTTGCATTTTGAGGTGTCGCCACATGTTTCGAAATAGGGTTATGTGCTGCTTGTAAGCAATTTTGATTTATTTAAAGTAAAGTTACAGACTAAGTGTGTATGTTTATTAATTGAATTTCAATTGGCGCAGTTACGCATCTATTTTAATGTCTGTGAAGCTCCAAGCAAACGCTTCAAACTTTCGTCCTGCGACAGAGCTCTCTTCACGGCCATAAATAGCTGTGGGTCAATGGTTTGGCTATTTTGCTTGACCAGCGGCAATCGACTGAAACGTTTGGCCAACTCGGCTAGCTTGGGCTGCTGTTGCAGAAAGTCATCCAGGACCTTAGGTGATATGTTGGCCATCTGAGCAAGCTGCTGAACATGCGGCGCAACGGGTTGTTGGGCAGCCGATGACGTCGTCGACTGCTCTTCGGGTGTGTTCAAGTGGGTCTCTATCGGCAACCTTGTTGGGCGATTTTTATTTACGGTGCTGCTGGGGACTTTGATTTGCTTTGGCGTGGGCTGTGTGGCTTGCGACCGCAGTAGAGGTCGCAGTGGAATCGGGTAGTGATAAGGCTTTCGTACGAGCACTGGACGTAATGCTGACACTGCAGCTTGCTGATGGGCTACAGGGACGAAGTTGCCCAGAGTGGATTTGGGAGATGTCTTGCTGTCTGAGCCACCAGCCAAACTGTATTGTTTCACAAAATCATTGTCATTCTGCATTAAGCTGCCATCTTCGGCCCAATCTAAGTTCATTTTTTTAATTGTTTTCTTTGTTGTTGATTCGTCCAGCTTGGCGGGCGTATCAAAGTATACGGCATCTATATCCGAATTATTTATGGTGATAACGTCTTTTTGTTCGGGTGCAGCATTACGAGAGGCCTCTGCTCTAGAAATAGCAAGATCATTGTTCAACGATTCCAAGTAGGTTTTCATCAGAGCTATACCCTGGTCACTGGAAGTCAGTGTGCGAACGTATTTAATGGTTTCGATGGAGTTACTTGTGCCCAGTATCTTGCCAAGCTCACCGATGCTGGGCAACTGCTCCAAGCGCTTTACTCCCAATTTATTGCGTGCAATGTAAAGTAAATCACTGGGATACTCCAGGGCAAAACTTGGTGTTCGAGTAGTTGAGGTTGCTGTCGCTCTTGACACTTCACTTGTTGGACTTGTCAGTTTGTAAACGGGTATATTGTAATAGAGCGCATTTTGCAACTTTGGATTGGGCTTTTCATTATTCACAATTGTTGGACTGTCCTGACTGTAGTAATATTTGGGCATCGGCGGTATTCGTCCGCGAACGCACTGGAGGAGAGCCAGCTGCAGGAAGAGGAAATTCAGTAATCGAGCGAACATTGTGCTCAATTCGAGGTTGGAAAAACAACTGAAGGAAGAACTAAAAATGGGCCTAAGTATAGCTTCATGGAATTTCCTCTCTTTGTTTCCACGAATTTTCGAATATGCCAATGAGTTGATTTTCTACCTGCGGACTACAGAAATCTTTTTCCATTGAATTTACACAAAGTACATGTGTTATGCTTTCTCAGAGGTTTTGTATTTCGAGTTTTTATTGGAAGTAGGAACATTATTGTTATATGTATCCTTCTTGAGTAAAGAGCCAGTCATAAAATGACTTTGCTTATTTAGCTTGCTAGTAAAAGAATTTGTAACATTAAAAACGAATAATAATAGATTTCGAACTGTAATCACATTATTCAGTTCAAATGCATTTTCGGTATAGATTTTTACTGGAATACCAACCAGGTAGTTTTTCTAAATTAAAAAGCAATTTGAGAATGCATTTTCACTGATAAAAAATTAAAAAAAAAAAATTCTGAATTATAACCACTAACCAAGAAAAATAAAACAGACCGCATTTGAAAAACAAACTAAGTTTATTAAAGCAAAAGCCCTAAGGTCTGGTCTCTTACAGATTTGGTAATCGGTTGTTGTTTCTGAACTGACCATAGAGCGCTTAAAATCTAAGGAAACGTTGTGTCACTTTAAACTCTAATGAAGTATAATTTCGCTAACAACTACTAAGTTATTTTATTGTTGTTTATACATTGGAAAACTTATATTTACATAGTAACATTCATAAATATTGCAGCATAAGACAAATTTGCAAGCAATGGAGCAAAGGCTATGTAAATGGAGCTTTCAGCAAATACACAAAGTATGATTTAGAGGGGATATCACAAGATTGCTATCAACATTTGGACACTCCCACCAGGGCTGGACGTATGCAACGCTCGTGTAGCTTATAGCCGAGCTTGGTTACCTCCACAACAGTATTGGCCTCAACAGTAGCGTCATCCTTCTGGAACAATGCCTCGTGCATATTGGGATCAAATTTCGTATTAATTGGATCGACAGGCTCGAGGCCATGACGCTTGAAAACCTGCAGCAGAGATGCCCGTGTTATGCAGAGCCCCTCGAAGAGGATCTTTAGATCTGCATTGCTTTCGAGCTAAGTGCGCAAACACCAAAAAAAAATAAATTCCATCAATTTAGTTAACAATCGAAAATAACACAATATGTATGGCATACTTTATCCTTGGGTACTGCTTGTGTTGCGTGACCTAGTGTATCGGCCACCTCAAGCAAATCCTTGCAGAAACTTTGTATTCCAAAGATTTTAGCGTCGCTAATCTGTTTGTTGAGCCGTGTGCGCATATTCTCGCTATCGGCCAACGCTCGCTTGTATTTGTCGAGCAATTCACGGTTTTGCTCCTTAGCCGTGCTCAACTCTTGCGTCAGCCGATCAATTTCCGGCGACAGTGGCGATTTCTCCTCCGACGCATCATTATTCGTTGACTTCTGCTGCTGCTTCTCAGTAGAATAGCGCCGAGGAAATTGTGTCTTAGAATTGCAAAGCCAGCTGTTGGGATGTGTTAAAGGGAAATAACGTGCGCCCAATTGGATGTAATTACGTCACAGAAAGAGACGCGCGCTGGCGAGCAACGTTGCTTACCTTAGATTTTGTGTGCAAGCCATGGTATTAGTGTGCCCGAAACGATTTACCAGCATTTTTAGGGGTAAAGAAGCCTTTGATGTCATTGAAATTTTTGTTTTTGTTTAAATATTTTTGTAACTAATAATTCTCTTTGAATCAAAAACTCAGAAATAAATTTTGCTACAGCGCTTGCTAATTAATCGAAGGTTGTAATCGACTAAAAAAGATTTTCTGCAGAGCTCAGGTAGTAACCGATATATAAAATACTGAATTTAAACTGGTATTTTGAAACGCGCAGCATTGAGCTTTTTGTTGTTGTGAAATTCGGTAATTCAAATTCGAGGCCAATGGCTTATTGTCTACCCAAGCATCACTAGAACAGACAACTGGTCATAAATTATTAAATGAACAAATTTTGAATAGAACTAGCTGTAAAGCAATAAAAACGGTATTTTGAAAAAAACGTTAAGTTGATTAAAAAAGAAAGGCTACATTTCAATATATATGCGATAAATAAGGCTTAATTAATGGTAGTCACTATTTTCTATTAACTTTATACGCTTTTATTTGGCGCCAGGAAAAGCAAACAACAATTCAAAAAAATACAAACGAAAATATAATAAATTCAATATATATATATATATATATATATATATATATATAAATTGTAGCATAGTGATGAGATCAACCGCATATCTCTTACAGATTTGCGATAAAAGATTCGAATTGATTTTTTTTGGCGGATTTAGGACCTGTAAATGTAAATTAAAAGTTTTAGTCATGTTGCTTATGCAACAAATCCATTGTCGATATTTTGTCTGCCAAACTATTAAGATGTATAGTGAAGGATTAGATACAGGGTATATCCAAGTCGGGCAGTCTTGAGCAGGGTGTTTTTACTTGATTTGTATGGGCGTTGTACAATTGCTTGGAGAATGATCTGAAGAAATTCAAAGTACGAGTATGTGTACAATACAGTATCTTAAAATATATATGTGCGTGTGTATGCAAATACATTGAAACCTAGTCGAGTATCCATGAGTGCAAGTATGTATGTATGTATTTATGTATATATTCCTATATATATATATATATATATATATGTAAATCGAACTTGTATGTTTTAGAAGTAAAGGCGTTGACAAGTATTTAGTTGAATTTTAACACTGTGACAGTGTGGTTGAGAACCAATTTAGAATCTTGCACAGCTTAATTAAAAACCAATCATAGGCATCCTGTTATAATGAGAGACGAGGATATGCAACTGGCTCTCAAAATGGTTGCCAATTCGATATCTGTAGAGGGTGAAGACGATAATGGAACGTCGATAACATCGCCCGAGAATTCTCCAAAGCCGTTAAGAAAAGCTCGAGTTTTTGATTTAAATGAGAGACGTAAACAATTTCGGTAAGCAAGCAGACAAATAGTCTTAAAATACTTTAAGATATACAGAATCTACACATATACACAAAAAAGCAAACAGCTCTCCACACTGACTACATACATATCTATGGTACAATTTAAATTAATTTGCCTAAGTATGTAAATACGTGTGTGTGCGGTATTTTAAGGTAATTACATTTAATTCAACAAGTAAGAAAACAGTAGTCGAGGGCTCTCGGCTACGATATACCCTGAAGCCAGTTGTTGAATATATTTTAATTTTTTTGGAAAAAGTTTAGCACCCAGATATGAGGAGGCTGTCATTCATCAAGCATTGAAAAGTAAAAAAAAAAATCAACTGCAGCGCATTTTTTTATTCACAAGCCCGAACTGATCCCTTTTGGCTGGCTACAAAAACGTGCATCTACATACTTATACATACTTATACATATGCAATTGTAGGTAACGGGGTTCGGCAGAATACAGATACAAAAATATTTACGCTCACACAAATGCTCACATATTTATGCATACAGAATAAGCTTGCGGCGGATGGTAGAAATGAGATCAATGTAAGAACATATTTCTAATCATAACTTGTGTGTTTGTTTCGAGTTCTTGATGAAATTTGGGCAGTTGATCAATATTGTGCATATGCGTATTTAATGTTAATTAGAAGATGACTTTAAAATATACTGCTATCAGAAATCGAAATAAATCGAGTATCGAATGCAGCTATCGATTAAATAAAAAATCGATATTTTTTTTTAAAAAAATAATAAGCAAACTTTATCTGCGGCGGATTTACGAGAACGTATTTTATAAATTTCAGTCTCCAGCTCTCAAAGTCTCTGAGATACGCGTGCTTATACAGATATACGGACAGACGGACATGACTATATCGACTCGGCTGTTGATCCTGATCAAGAATATATATAATTTATGGGGTCGAAGATGCTTCCTTCTGCCTGTTGTATACATTTGCACAAAACCATTATACCGTTTTTACACATTTGGGTTCACGGTATAAAAATATCGTGTGCATTTGATCAAGTTTATGGTTAAGACTTTTTATTTATTAATCCATAATTTTTTATTGCTCTTTATAGCTTTATAGCTCTTCTATTCTGCAATAGACAATTAATTTTGAGCTGGTTGAACGCAAGAATACATTTTGGTTAAATATCATTAATATTGAATCAGATATTCCAATTTTTTTTGTTTTAGGTATTTTATTTGTTGGGAAAGATACTGAAATTCGTGTATACTTTCATCAGTATTTAGTTCGACCTAGTATACGGTAACTCTAGTATGCTTAATAAGAACTTTGGTTAAAGAGCTAGTTGCGCTGCTGAAAAGGTTCTGGAGGTCTAAGAATATATGTTCGTCTCCGTCTAAGGGTACTTTCAAAATGTTGTCAGAACCCCCTATCAACCAAAAGTTAGCAGCGACACAAGCGCAGGCGAGCCTCGGTAATAAGAACAACGACAGAATTGATGGAATCGAAACGCCAAATCGAATCTGCGGCATTGGCAGTAGCTGGTGGTGGTAAGCGTTATCATCTACCTGTCCAATCAATGGAGATTGCGACTGCAATTAAAAAACAATAATTTAATTTTTCATGCGTTTTAGAACTTAAGGAAACTGTTATTTATAATTGTAATCACTTATGTCAAATAGATAAATAATTAAGTAAAGTTCGCAATTCGAAATAGATTTTAATTACTGCCTACTTATTTGTAGGCGCACACGCAGCTTAAACGCACCGTCGCCATTCCAGCAGTTTGGGCCATGTGGTCGCATCATGAAGAACTCGGCGATGGTTATGCAAATTCAGGATCCCGCCAGTCAACGACTAACATGGTACAAGCCTCCGCTAACTGTACTGGTCATCAAGAAAGTCAGCGATGCTTCCGTGCTGGCTCCATTTGTGCAGCTGGTCAGTTGGCTGCTACAGGAGAAGAATATGGTTGTTTGGGTGGAGTCTGCAGTACTCGACGATTCACTCCTCAACGAGGACATAAAGTTTCAGGAAATCCGCGACAAGTTGGTGACTTTCAAGTGTGTCAGCTTTAATATACCATTATCTCTGTTTTAATCGTCTGATTTTCTTGTCCCATAGAGATGGTCGCGATGATCTCACTGATCGTATTGACTTTATTGTTTGCCTTGGCGGTGATGGGACCCTTCTGTATGCATCCCTTCTCTTCCAGCAATCGGTGCCGCCAGTCATGGCCTTTCATTTAGGATCGTTGGGCTTTCTGACACCCTTTCGCTTCGACAATTTCCAAGAACAGCTCATCAACGTACTTGAGGGTCATGCTGCGCTCACATTACGCAGCCGTCTACGCTGTGTGATGCATCGTAAGAGCGAGAAGCGGCACGAAGTGAAACAAGCTGTCGATTTAAATGCGCATGCGTCTTCCGCTTCTAATAGCATTCTGGTGCTGAATGAGGTGGTCATTGATCGTGGGCCATCGCCCTATCTGAGCAATATCGATCTATTCTTGGATGGAAAGTACATTACATCTGTGCAGGGCGATGGCTTGATTGTATCCACACCGACTGGCAGCACAGCGTATGCCGTTGCCGCTGGTGCCTCCATGATACACCCCTCCGTGCCGGCCATAATGGTAACACCTATCTGTCCACATTCGCTGAGCTTTAGACCGATCGTTGTGCCCGCTGGTGTTGAACTCAAGGCAAGTAATCACAAAACTATTTCGAAAAAAATAGCAAACTTACTATTGGTGTTCCATAGATTTCCGTATCGCCTGATAGTCGTAATACTTCCTGGGTGAGCTTTGATGGTCGCAATCGTCAGGAAATCTTCCATGGCGACAGCCTCCGCGTGACAACCTCAATTTATCCAGTACCTAGCATTTGCGCTCAGGACCAAATATCCGATTGGTTTGCCTCGCTGGCCGATGGACTGCACTGGAATGTGCGCAAGCGCCAGAAATGCCTCGATGAGTTGTCAGATCTAACAGCATCCGGTTCTGAGGACACTTTTGATGAGATTGAAAATATAAAATTATATGAAGTTTAGTGCGTAAGTCAAAGAAAGAGCTTAACCCATTTCAGATGCATGTGTGAGTGTACCAAGTCAAACTAAGTTATTGCTGCATACATATGTACATATTATTATAGTTTAACATCCTACCATGTTTTTTTTAGATACTTTAATATTTTTGTTTCCTAAGCTGATAGTTTGTATAACATATGTTGCGCTCAGGAAATTAAATCGGTGGTCATTTCTATACTATACCACACTATGATAAAATTGTACCCCATAACAGATCATGTTCAGCAGCAGCCATTTGTCTTTGTGCCTATGTGGCAATTATCAAATAGATGTATATATTCATATATATGCAACATTTATCAATCATAATTGTAATAGAAGTACTTGCTGCTGGTTGGTTGGTTACATGTTGGTTACATGTTGTTAATGTTGTTCACCTCGATTATGTTTGTTAGCGCTTCGATGATACGCACTTGGGTTTATCGAGCATCGTTAGAAGGTTATTTGAGTAGAAAACGAATCGAATGAAATTGAAAGTGACGACGAGCCCCGATACTAGTAGAAAATCTTGCCCTCAGGCAGTACATGAGATGCAAGACGAGTTACACGCTTCAGATTTTATGCCATTGTTTCATGATTCAAGTTATTTTATTTTTCGTATATTGCTTTTACCTTTTTTGTTAACAAATTCAAGGTGTGCAAATCAATATCAAAATGAGCATGCGTGTCTGCTTCAGCGTGTATTTGTGTGTATGTGTGCATTGTGACAGGTGTGCGTGCTTATCTAGTCATATGAAGTGCATAAAATCTCGTATTATAGGCGTGTGCAATAGTTGACTCTGAACGTTGTCAGCGCACGGTTGTGCGGTGTTTCTGTGTGATTGATATATTTATTAGATGCACAAAAGGGTATATTCATTTATTAATATAATACGCAAAAATTAAAATGAATGCACGGGATATGGAGCGAGCAAGGCAACTTGTTAAAGATGAAGCTGCTACTTGGTGGTGTCGGCCAAAGGAACCTGTAAGAAAGGCGATAGTGGGTGGTCTGCTAGACAAGCGAAATCAATTTCGGTAAGCTGAAAATATTGATTGTGATGGTTTGCAACAATTAAACGGCCTTGAACAAGAACAGATAAACACGTTTGAACTTGAAAATAACTGAAACTTGAGTGTTATAGCAGCCAAGTTTTGTCACTCGCATAAATTCGATTCATGACATCGTCTATCGATATATCGAATAAAATTTTGTTTTCCAAACAGAAAGAATATTTTATCTCGATCCTTAAATTGCATTGTCAGCATGTAATTAATTTTTTTATTTTTAAGATATTTTTTTGTGTGTACATTGATCTACAAAATTAAAACTAACATCGCCACCATTTTACGCTTCTGTTCCCAATATGTTCATTTGTTACTTACGTCAGTTTAGTATATTTTGCCTACAAAATAATGTTTATTAGTAGGAATTTTATTATTGTCCTTTTACGAAACTATAAAATAAATTATAGGCATAATAGTGTTACATTTAAAATTGTACCAATATAGCGAACTAAATGAACAGCGCTCGGAAGAACGAAATAAGTCTTATCGTTTAGTTTACCGAGTCAGTTAATCGAACTTATTTCAAGCGATTCAATCAACTCTCGTATGTGTAATAAACTCGGTGTATAATAAATAATAAAAATATTGTGCGCACGTCTGTAGCGCGTCTGACCGCGATAACAAAATATAATTGTTCGCAACTACTGTGTGTGTCACCACAGACAAAATATCGTATGCTGTTATCCGAGATTGTTAAGCATGTCCTCCTCCCATGATATTACCAAAGCGACACCAGCCCAGACTGTGCCAGGTGCAAGCACAGCAGAGGCGACAGCAGGTGCATCCTACCATATCAGCTTATACGATGAGCATAAGAATCACTTGCTAAATGCGTACAACCCACGCCTAAAGCATGCCAACAGTGGATCCGCATCCTCTGCGCCTGGTCCTGGCCTGCTCACGAATGGCACTGCTAGCGATATAGAAATGCGTTGGTGGTGGTAAGTAAATAGATTAATAGTGCACATATGTACAGTGCATTTCATGTCATTATCAATTAAAAGAAGTGCTTACTGGTAGCAGCGTACATCAGTTGATTAATGTGAGTAGCATCACTAAACAGACAATACATCGAGGCGTCAATTCGACAAAAAAGTGCAGCAGGTTTTTTTGAGTATCTGTCCGCAATATAAGGGGTCGCGTGACGAGCAGCGAATTTCATTGTTTCGTTTTACTTTGCTGCGTCAACATCGCGGATAAAGGATGAATTATGAATGTGTGCGAAAAAAGCTTATATTTTACTACCGTATCGAGCAGACCCTTGAATGTGTGCGAAGATAGCAGAAACACTCTATCCTTGTCTTGTATTGACTGCTTAGTGGTAACATTTAGGCTCGACTTGCAGCAGCTAGCAATTAAAAAGATGTTTGCATAACGTGCTTACAGCTCTCTTACATACCAGTTAACACCTGTTTACTTTGGTCACTCTTTCGCTATCCATTGATTATGCGACGCGTGTCGAATTGTGCGGTGGTCAGCTGTTGTTTACAACCTGATCGTTAGCATGCGCTCTGTGACAGCTGGCAACAATCGTAAACTTTAATTTTCAAATCGCACAAAGATTTACAATTTAATCACCTTTTTGGTATTTCAGTTCAGTTCAGTTATCGCTTGTTCACCGAACAGTGCGGTCGTGTTTGGTTAAATCTGTGTGTACGATCTCTGTTTCTGACGCTCTTTCTCGCGCTATCTTTCTCTCTGTACCTCTCTTTTTCTCTCTCCTTCTACGTTTACTCTCCCATCGAGTTTTTCGTAATTTTTGTCTCTGTCGGTCGTTGGCTTTGCTTGAAGCTCGGGCTCCATGTTTCGTGTGCTCAAAGCGTTGTCTTATATAACATGTAATTAGAGGACTCTTGTTTGAAACTTTTTAATAACTCACAAAGACTCGGCATTTTGTCGTGTGTCTAAAAGTTTGTATGAAAATCAGCCTGGCTTCAAATGCCCTGCGTGATAACCACTTGAGTATTTAGTTAGTATAGACAATTGACTTGAGACTTATTATTTTTTTTCTTTATGTAGCTTATCTTTGTTCAATTAATCATCATTGTGAATTTCACATTAAATTCTCGTCTGCCTATTGTCCCAGGCAGTAGAGCTTTCTTTGTTTACAAATTTAATTAATTATTTAATTATTGTTTTTCTTAAAATTGTTTAAGTAATTCCTGCTGTGCTTGATTGACTCTTGTTGCAAAAGACATGGTTTAAACTCCTTACTTATTAATCCCGTAAGTCTATTAAAGACCTGATCTAGCATTGAAAAATTTACATCTGCAAGTGTATGCTTATAATCTCCTTCATAGCAAATTTGTATATAGGCTTCTCAAAATACTTTCATATTGAAATATTATATTTGCATATATTTTAAAGACATATATATACACGTATATATATATATGATGACTACGTGTTTTTCTCCTCTCTACCCTTTGTCAAGAAAAGTGACCAACGTCCATTGATTTACGCTGACAAGAGAAACCTTAAGCCTAAGAAGCCGCTTTTTATCTTCTATCCCTCTCTCTTGCTCCCTCACTCTCTCTTACTCAGTTTGGTTTTGTTGGAATTACTATGCAAATTAGTTGACGACAGAGCCGGAACTAAGAGCAGATCGGAGACGGAGATGTGTACGTAAGCGGGAACCAGAAATTTAACGTTAAGGTTTTATTAAAGTTGTTCTAAAAACCTGTTCTTAATTATTGAAACAATTTATTGTATACAAATTTGATTTAAAATTAAGCTAATATTTAATGCTAACCGCATTTCCTTAGATATTTTTTCATTCATAGTATATTTTCGGCTATTTTTGGGTTAACAAATTTGAATGGTTGGCGTGCTACCTAAATAAATGAGAGTTTAAAGTGTAGGAAACGTATGTCTTTTGTGGCATCATATTCTGAACTTGGAACACCTTTCAAAAAAAGAGAGCAAGGTTAAGTATGTTTACCCTTTTAACCAATAAAACAGCAACCTCTCAGGGACGTTTCAAGTCATTGCGCTAATTGCTCGCAATGCCAAGTAATTGTTGAGCTAATTAAATTCTAGCTAAAATAACTGCTACAATGTGCAAATAATATATAAACAATTTGCACAAAGAAACAACGATAAATAGTTTGCGATTTGCGATCGTCACCTGTAAAGTGTGAATCATATGCGTGGTTTTCAGCCATGACCTGCCGATCAGATATTGACTTGGCCACTCTTCATCAGCATCGGCTTGAAGAGCGCTGGCACTATGGACTCGCCTGGTGCGGTGCCCACGGAAGCAGTCAGCAACAACAGCTCACTCACTATAACGAGATGCTCATGCGCCAGAGCGCCAATCGGCAGCGTCAACAGCGTTTGGCCAAAAGCAGCAGCTATTGCGACATAGGAATACAAGCCAACAGCAGCAGTTCAATTACAATGAACAGTGGCAGCATGGTTAAGGAAAACATTGCCCAAAATAATCATAATATAACGCAGCAGGGATTGGATGAGTATGATAGCTACTTTACGTCCACGACGCGACGCAGACGATCCGGCACTTGGCCGTAAGTAATGCTATTCCATAATAATTTTTTATCTCTCACGCTTAAGGGCTAACTTAATAAATATGTTTTTTCAATAATTAACTGTTATTAAAATTGTATGTCACTGCTTGATGCTTGAGTGTTTTAATTTAGCTGTACTTTTTATAAGATAATTATTTACCGGCGTATGGAATATTTTCAAAATGGCTGTGTTTAGATTAGGCAATGATTGATATTTATCAAAGTGTCGTGTCATTTTAAAGTATTATACTAATTAAACAATCTATGTAGATAATAATTTGTGAGCAAACAAATAAATGTCGAAATCGCTTTTACCGAATATAAGTATATGTACTGCCTGTAATATTAAGGAACTAGTTCGCATAGAAATCAAAAGACAGACGGACATGGCCGTATAAAGTCGGCTAGTGATTCTGAACTGAAATATGTATGCCTTATGAGATCGGAGACCCTTGGGTTTTAAACAACATCCTCTGCAATAGTATAATAAAGTTGTCAACAAAACGCCTAAAACGCCTTTTGAGATATGTGACTAGTACAATCAGTAGCATTAAACCTTTTGGATTTTGTGTTATTGTAATTTTTTTATACTATTACAAATATCCGTTTGTACTCAAACGTAATCATTCTTTCAATATATGTATTTATTTATATTACGCATTTTCTGGTTTTTAGCTGAAAATATAATTTTTTGAAAACACGTCTCAGAATTTGGGGTCATATTTACAGATCAACGTAATGTTTAAGTCTTAGTCTTAAGTTGGTTATAATATTATATTGATTAGTTATATTTTTGTGTTTAGACGTGAATCAGTAGGTGTTACATAGAATTCATAGAGTTCCTCTGACAGCTATACTTCAAAATTTGTACGGCCCGTAGCAATTCTTGAAGGTAGATATAAAACTAAGGGACTAGTTGGTCTAAGAAATAAATATATATATATACATAAATGTTATAAAAATGATTATTCGATGATGTTTATATGTACAATTTAGACAAATATATGTGTAAGTCCTTGACCCTTTTGATCATTTATATATATTTATAAATATTTAACACCTTTATGCGTAAATTTAAAACTAGTTTTAACACCCAACACATCGAATGACACCAAAGACACATGCTATGATGGCGCTGAGTGTTTACAAATGTTGATTGGTATTGAGCAGCCAGACCACTTTTTGACCTGTATGCGGGCTTAAAAGTTTTTGTTTTGTTTACAATCTACTCTATATGAAACAATGACATTAATTTAATCAGTACCCGTAAGTGTGAGGCGCAATTCTTAAATAAAACTCATTATCGCGGTTTGATATCAGTGGGCAACAGAAAAAGAGAAAAAAAAACTGGTGACAGGTGCCAAAGGTGTTGCAGGTCGAGAGACTTGACCTTTAATTTGCATGTGTCTGTACATTTTCTGTCTGTTCACCAAAAGACAGAAAGACGACACCTAATTAATACCGTAGGGAAATTGACAGAATACGTTAATAAATTAATAAAGCATGACTATCGGCCTGATTCGGCGGCGTTTGTGAACTGTGAGTCTCAGTCTGAATGCATTTCAACAGAAAATGGTACGGACGTAATTTTAATTATTTCTCAAAAGTTCAACGTGTATATTGATACAATCACAGTCGAAACATAAGTACTATTGGTATCTGTATTAGGCCTGCACTTACTTTGTTTTTAATTAGTCAGATACTGAGGGAAGAAAAGATCTTGATCACCGTTATCTGAATAGAATATAAAGTTTTATGTTTTGTAAAAACAATTCTACAGTTTCCGTTTGTTCCAATTTCGCTGCAATGCTGGTGAGTGCTTTCGTTGCAAAAAAAAAAACATTGGCTTCTGAAATACTATAGTAGTTGAAGATCAAAATCTTAATCCATAGAAGCCGAAATAGAACTAGTGTTCAGAAATCCATGGAATTATTTAAATACCAAGTCATTTATTAATATGGAATATTGTTTTCATATCTATTGCAGGCGAACGCGTAGCCTGAACGCGCCTTCCCCGGTTCAGCAGTTTGGACCATGCGGTCGCATTATGAAGAACTCTGCAATGGTAATGCAAATACAAGATCCAGCAAGTCAGCGTCTGACCTGGTATAAGCCACCACTCACTGTCCTCGTAATTAAGAAGAAGGATTCCCAGGTGCTGCTGCCGTTTGTGCAACTGGTCGAATGGCTGGTACAGGAGAAGAATATGGTTGTTTGGGTCGAGTCCGCTGTGCTGGAGGACAAGTTGCTGCGCGACGATGTCAAGCTGGATCATGAGAGCGCCAAATTTAGGCAGGTTCATGAATATTACAGTGGAGTGCGTAAACGTTTCCTGGAACTGCGCGAAAAGTTGGTTACTTTCAAGTGAGTTGGAAATTTAGAATTAATGACATTTCCATGCTAATAATTATATATTTTTTTTCATTCATCATCAGAGATGGGCGCGATGATCTCACTGATCGCATTGACTTTATTGTCTGCCTTGGAGGCGATGGCACGCTGTTGTATGCCTCCCAACTATTTCAGCAATCAGTGCCACCAGTTATGGCCTTTTATCTCGGTTCGCTTGGCTTTTTAACACCCTTTCAGTGTGATAATTTTCAGGAGCAAGTCACCAATGTGCTTGAAGGTCACGCAGCGCTGACGCTCCGAAGTCGTCTGCGTTGTTCAATCCATCGCAAAGGCGAGCGACGCAAGGAGTCACTGCAGCTGCCAAGCAGCAATCTGATTAAGCCTAGTCTGCAGCGACAGTACAATCAGTTGGAATTCCCTGACTCAACAGCATGCAACAATAACTGCAGTAATGCTGCGCTGCAGTCGTCTGGCCAGAACAGCATTCTAGTGTTAAATGAGGTGGTCATTAATCGGGGACCTTCGCCTTATCTGAGCAATATTGATATATTCTTGGATGGAAAATACATTACATCTGTGCAGGGTGATGGATTGATTGTGTCTACGCCCACGGGCAGTACTGCATATGCAGCTGCCGCTGGTGCCTCTATGATACATCCTTCTGTGCCGGCTATACTGGTTACGCCCATCTGTCCACATTCACTAAGTTTTAGGCCAATTGTGGTCCCTGCCGGCGTTGAGCTGAAGGTAAGGCAATATTTTGTTGTGTCTTGCTTGAGGCTATATTATCGTTTCCTTTAGATATCAATATCGCCAGACAGTAGAAATACGTCGCGTGTATCTTTTGATGGCCGGAACGATCAGGAGTTGAATCACGGTGACAGCTTGCGCGTTACAACCTCAATTTATCCGGTACCCAGCATTTGTGCACAGGATCAGATATCTGATTGGTTTGACTCACTAGCTGAGGGTCTGCATTGGAATGTGCGTAAGCGCCAAAAGTGTCTCGATGAACTTTCGGATCTGACGGCATCTGGATCCGAAGACACGCTCGATGAGTTTGACAATCTAAAATTGTTCGATTCTTAGTGCGTGCAGTTGTGGCCGAGTGTAGTTATAGTTTAGATTAATGTGTTTACTCATCGTGTGCAATTTTAAACATGTGTATGTAGTATATAAGTAGAAAATAATCCACTCTGTTGTACTATATACAGACATCTACATATATTGTACAAATTGGAAAACCGTTAAATGTTATTTAAGTGAAAGAAACTAGTGTATTTCCTTGAGATCAAATCAATTTAAGAATATATCCTAAGGTTTAATGCAGGTGGCTGCTAAGATGTTAAAATTTTGTGTAAACTTTTAAATAGTAATAAATTTCTTTATTTACTAAAACGCTACAATATTCTGGTTTTCTTTAAAATTTACTACGCCCTTCTTGTGACTTTTATACTTAATTACAAAAGTATGAAGAGCATTTTTTTAAGACATTGTTATAAGCCTGCGTAAAAGTATGCAATTAAAACTTAATTAGTACCTGCTGATTCATTTTAATTTATTCAACTGGGAATTGCTTCCAACAGAAAAGCACTATTTATAATATAAATAAATAAAATGCTTAAGGAGGCATGAATGAATAAACAAAATACTGCTTGCTCTGGGACCATATGTATTTTAAATGGGCGAAAAAGAAGTACAATACATTTTATAATTTTGCTACTATAGAAATAATAATGCTTTGTTGTTATTTAATTAAGTTTGATGTCATACATTAGGCGTATAAATGTATCGAACATTTCATATAATGCCATTAATTTTTATTTTACATTAACTTTATAGGTAATATATTATATACAATTATTGTTAATATCGAAAATTTATGAACATTAACTTGTTTTGAATTATTTGATGTTACTAAATGGAATATATTATGCGTATTATAAATCAAAAATATTTTCACCCTTAAGCCAATACAGCTAACAACTTTTTAAAGCAAATCTAGCTTTATTAAGTAGTTGAATGTTTTAATGTTTTCATATTACCAGCGACACTGCCAATTTAATTGGGAAATTTCGTTGCTTAACAAACATGTATGAACTTAAAGACTTATGTTTAAGCATGCATCAAAAAACCTGTAGTCTATTTTATATTTTTCTTAACACATTGAATAGGGGCAGTCACAATAATATGAGCCCAAGGCATAATCTTCTCTAAAAAGATTGCGGAATGGTTAACGCCAGATAAGCATGGATACCTCGTGTCGCTAAGGAAAAATATATGAAAGTTTATTGTATTTTTAATTATTTATAGTATTTTCATTTTATTTACTTAATTCTTTTCGATCCTTTTTTCTTGGCGCTCCTGCTCTGTAAATGAGAGTGTTTCCGAAATCATGTGCGACCCGAGTACGGTTTGCTCGTGGTCAAAATTTTGTTCAGTGCTTATTGTTTCTAGTGTATCAGAACCTCTAGATGGTTGCAGATCCTGTAAATTAACGTCATTGCCCCTAGTTGTAGCTGAAGGTATCGGCGTGGGTGTCGGTGTTAGGGATGTATTGGAAATAGCGTCAATATCATCTTCAAATTCTGCGTTAGCTGCTTGCAGAATTGTCAGGATATCGGTTGGAGTTTCCTTGATTGGTAAAAAATCAAAAAGGGGGAATAAAACAATTAACCCTAGTAGACCAAAAAATTTCCATCTTCAAGATAATTATAATTAATATTAATACTATTAATACATTTAAATGAGTCGTATTTCTTAATTTTTCATTGTTAATGATCAACCTACCTTTATTGCATCAACTCGGTGACGTTCATGCATTGCGCTCAAAAGTTCACGCAAGTGTTGGTTTTCTTTGCGTAAACGCTCGCGCTCCATATCGCGTTCATTGATTTTGGGCTATGGGTATAAACGCAATTTATGAATTCATTTTTATTATGCGAAAATAACGGTTTCCTTACCAAAAGAAGCGAAATTTGCTCATTTAAAACACCTACAATGCTACTGAGAGCATGACAGGGAACGCTTGGCTCTAAAGAATAGGCGTGCTGAATGCGATTGAGTCCACATGATTTCCCTAATCCGAAAGTGGATGCTGAGCTTAAAACTTCTTCGTTTCCGGTGATGATCAGGGCCTGTGCCATTTTAGTGGAGCTGTCTATCATAGACAATGTTGTATGCGCTTTATTAAGTGCAGCCTGTGAAAAATCAAATAAAACATTTATACATTAAAAAAAAGAGCATTTTCCACACTATTGCCAATTTAACTACTAACCAAATTATCATATACATCATTTATTTCAATGTGATCACTTTTATTTACAGATTCTACATTTTGTGGAAAATCGACGGCACGATAAGCTTTTTCAATTTTTAATATTTTATCAGTGGATTCAGAGAGCTCTGTGTGATCTATTTTAGTTTCTTGATTGACGTTCACATCTTCAATTGGTATTAGTACAACATCTGCAATATTTGTGCTAGAACCTGAGCTCTTAAGCTGCTCGTTGATGGGTTTCTCAGAAATGCTTTCGACGTTAACGTTGCTCTGTCGCTTGGTCATATCAGTGTTATTATTGTCTTCCGGAGCAATTGTCAAATTATTTTCTGTGGCTGGCACACTTGAAAATTTAAACGGGGCCAACGGTGTAGTGGCTGAAGACTTTGCTGGAATTGCAGGCAAACGCAACTCATCGATTTCACAATATCCATCATCATCTTCATGAATAGCTACTTCCTCAACATCATGTGCTTTAAGTGTTGATACTCTCTTCAATTGTGGTGTATGATGTTGAGCCTGTGCTTGTTGTTTATTTGGTGGCGGCAACGGCGGAGGAGATTTTATAGCGACTTTTTTAAGTTTCTCTTTCTCATAACAATGGTCACACACAGCCGTTGATACGGCCGAAATCTCCCTTTCCGGTGATACATGCATGTAATCATTTAAGATTTTTGTCAACATCTGCACTTGATCATAGGCAGCTAATGCAATATCGGCGCTGTCTTTGGGTGCTTCGGGCATCATAGCAATGTCAACAATCTCATTAAAGTGTTCCACTGGCATGCGAAATATATCACAAATAATTCTCTGCTTCTCCAGCAATCCGTCGCGAATAGACGCATCTAGACGACGCAATCGCTCCCCTGGCGTCAGCACTGGCTCAGCGGTGTGTGCCGGGTTAATGCTTATTTGAATTGCTGTTGGGTCAACTAGCGGTGACTGCATGAGTAATGTACGGGTATTGTTCGAATTGTTAGAGCAAACGATGCTCGCACTGTCACGCTTTGACTGTCCACCTACTAAGCCGTAGTTCATTGCGCGATCCTCGCTGTTTGGTTCACGTGCGGATTGTGTGTGACGCAACGCTACAGCATTTAAGTCCTGCCCAAGTCCGGTCGGATAATTGTTGTTGGACTCGCCGCAACTGCGCGTAGACATCGTGCGACTTATAGATGTGCCTGCATCGTTTTGGCTGAGCCGTCTCTTTGCTAATATATTATAATAACCGGGATTTTCACTGATGGCAATTTCGCGGCGGCAATTATCATTGTCATAATTCTGGTTAGCAGTTGGTGCTGGTATGACTGTAGCTATCGGGAGCAATGGTGCCAAAGGTGTTGTGGTAATGGTTGCAGTAGCGCTTGTTGGATGCGAGCGTTCTGGTGTTTGTTCCACTGACTCCCTGGGGGTTTGTGGTGCTATGACGACAACCGTATCATCGCCAGGCACATCTTGACTATTGGAACTTTTAGATCTCGGCTTATGCTGATGCGCAGCAGCGTCAGATATGTGTTTAAACCATCTGAAAATACAAAGATTAATTAAATATTGCAAAATACAATATGTTTTCATCTTAATTTTTTTTTTTTTGTATATATGTAAATACGTAAAAATGAGAATATTACTCTGTGGTTTCACCTGGATATCAAAGAAGAGCGCCGAGTGTTGGTTTTGGGAATTACACTGTGTTCATAGCGATTTGTATTGCTTATAACCTCACTAAAACTGCTTCGCCGCAGTTTTTTATTAAATTTACTTGGGTTTGGCGTTGTTGTGAGTAAGGCTATGCTGCCGGTGCACAGACTCTGACGACGCGAATTAGTAAACATGTTGACCGGGAACAGAAAGCTCATGGCAACTCACTGCAGGCTAACAATAATTTTTTGTTTAACTAAGTTATATTTCTTCTTGGTTCTTACCAACAATTACTGCTGTTTATAATATATAAATAATTTTTATGTAGATATATGTTATCCAGAGCTATTGTAGTTCAACAAATCGTCACAATGGTTGCAAATGAATTCCATTGTGACAATGTAATTTTTTTTTTTCATACATGTAAATGAATATGTATATATATATAAACATATATATATCGCACCATATACAGCAGCCATTAAAAGAAACTAAAAGCGATATTATGACCGTAACCGTAGTAGCGATGCAGCTGCCTTAGGGCAGTTCTGAGATGGCCAGAAAATATCTTTTGCGTTGGCATTTTAGCTTCTTTTGTTCAATTTGCCTTTTTCAATAAAAAATTTATTCGAAACTTGAGCAGTTCACTTTGAGACTAAGCACATTACAAAGGGTGAATTCTATTCATGATCTTTGATACCTTGTAATTCCACTGATATCGTCGGTCATGTTTCGGAGCCATTTTAATAAATGGAAGAGCATTGCTTGTATAAGAAATAGTTATATATAAGCCAAAGAATTAAAAAGGGTTTTTGTATACATATATATATATATATGATAAATATATTAATATAGGAATTGACATTGAAATAGAAATCACAATTGTGATTAAAAACTTTAACACTACTAGGTGGAAGATACACAACATTAACAAAACATAAAAACATTTTTTTGAAATATTTAAATTCAAATCTAAAATTAAAAAAAAAAACTAGACAAAGACACAAAATTTGAATGTAATAAAATATCAGAGAACTGGTAAAATGTTTAAATTATATAATTTATTGGGTGTAACTGTAATGCAGAATTTACTAGCCTATGTCGTTATGACAAAGGAACATGCACACGCGTCAAAAATTATATGGAAACTGAGACAGCAAAGTAAGTCGAACACAACACCACTAACAATAAAGCACATTATCGTGGTCGATGAGAAACGTTCGGAGAAGTGTTCGTGACCGTAGCAATCGTTAAAATGAGTGGATATATAAAAAAAATACTTACGTTTTGCACTCAGAGCTGCTGGGAGCACGCAGTTCAAGCATTTGTGAAGTCTTTGTCTTGATTAGAAAGAACGAATTCTTGTCTGCTGCTTCCTGACGCACTAAAGTCTCCGAATCAATATTCATAATTGGACTAACAGGCTTATTGCTGACTGCTAGTGGCGTATGAAGGTTCTTTAGCAAATATTTATCGTCCTGCAAAAGAGTTAAATAGAGAAATTAGATGCCAGATGTTAAGAAATTTTTCCTACCTGTTTTGTAAGCAACACTATCATATTTTCAAAGAGTAATCCATGAAGCTGTATACTAGGATTTTTTTTCATTGTTAAGTTGCCGTCGTGCACAAGATGATGTTGTGTAAGATCTAGTTTTTTAAACTCGTCCTTATCATATGAAGACTTGTCCAATTTGCGCTGAATATTTTGCAGCCTGTAAGAGTTTCCAAAAATGTTAAAATGTATGTGTTTACCATTGCAGCAGTCTTTGCGTACTTGTGAGCATCCTCGGCTGTTTTTACAGCCTTATTTACTTCGACGAGAATCTTTTTCGATGACTCCACGGCTCGCTGGATGGCGTCAGCTTCAGTAGTATTTTCGGGTAGCACCCGAACAGTGACCTTATAAAGATTCTCGAACAACAGAGGATATTTCGTCAGTCGCTGTAATACCGTGGGCAATAAGTCCTTAAGTTCTAGTCGACGACAAGCCTTATGTGACTCAGATTTTCTAAGTAGTTTCTGTAACTGCTCGTCCTTATGTCGCTTTTCTTTTAATGCTTCAAGTGCTATTTGCTGACGAGCGCAAAACTGAGCAGCATGTTCGCATAGCACCTCACCTGATTGACCATCAAACATATCAGTCAGCAAATCACCAATGTGTTGTACAATGTGATTATGTTCCACTCGACGTTGCTTTAAGTTTTGTTCGAAAGCTCCATGAAGCTCTCGCAGGGATAGCAATGCGGGTGGGAATAATAGCAGTAAGTGGTCCTGGGAAAGCAAAGCACTGTCGTACAGCGGCAAAAAAAACAAACGATCCAACAATCTCAGAGTGCGAACGTGGTTACGTTCGGTTTGAAAGATTTCTACGCACGAGTTTAAGGTAAAAGAAATTTAAATTAGTTGCTGGTCGTCGCGAATATTTGACATATGCCTTTTTTCAATTTACCATTAATTATTTCCTGCCGTTTCTTCTCAGCATCTGAAAGCGCTGAAAGCATCTCGACCGCAACAAGTGAACTCCAATCGGCTTCGTTGAAATCGTCCTCATCGTCGCTATCGATATTCCATTGGCGCTGCAAAGGCTGATGGGCAATCCAAAAGCTTATGTTGCTGCTGCCACTTCCCAAGCTACCTTGAAACGAATCCTGCTGGCTGTGTTGATTTGCGTGCTGTTGTATTAGTAGATGTGGATGCTGATGAAAATTAGATGCACTGGATATTCCAGGAGTTGCACCGGTAATACCGCCGGCAACTTGTTCCATAGAGGTGCTTGGACTATCAGAGCCACCTCCTGAAGAGAGACTAGAATTTGATCCTTCCGTGTACTTTGGAGTTGAGATGCCCAGGTCTGGTTGGTCGTCACTGTAAATTTTAAATTAAGTGAACTAAGTGAGTGAAATAAAAGATCAAGAATATATATACTTAATTGATACCCTTATGTAGATTTGTGCTTAACAGAAAACACTTACTTGTCATAAATTAGGCCAACCATCTCCTTAAAACTTTTACTACAAATACATTGAACTTTACTTTTCATGATTATTTATAATTTATATTTACAATTTTCTGCGCTTTTTATTTATATTTACCGAAATGTATTCAGTTTCGATGCTGTAGCGTTCTAGTTGAGTTAAGCGCAAATACTGACACTTAACATACATATATGAACGAAAGAGGTGCAGCCTCTCGCACTTAATAAGTCTAATTTCCAATGTTGATTTAAAGGAGGGACTGAGACCGGTAAGAAAATATTGACACCCTTGCTCAGCCAATAAGCTTACTCAGTTTAATAAAACAGACGGAAACGAAGAGGATGTGAAAATAGGACGTTGCACACAATATGTATTATAATACACGACCCACAGTCACTGCCGCTGCCAATCAGCTAATAAAGTCGATGTCACTGCTAGGGTTGGCTGTTAAATTTATTTCCTCGTTAATAATGTCGGAGATGCTTCTTCCTGCTTGCATATTGTACTTGCACAACATCATGTTACTCTACTTTTGATTATTTTTAACGGTACGACATTTAAAAATTTCTATGTATGTGGAAAATATATCGTTTGAATTTACTATATTTTCGAAGTAATCTAGGCTGCTTAAGCCTAACTGGAATCGCGAATTCCATCGAAATTTGTACCGAGTATTACTTACGTATCCACATAAATTCGCGTCAGATAAATTCTAGCGCCAAGATATCATATTTGTAATGTAATATAATTTTACTTACGTAGCACGCGACGATAAGCTGGGGTCCGAAGTTTTTCGACGACTATTACGGCTTCGTTTGCTCGATAAGCGTTCCTTGTACGACTCGGATCGGTTAACAGAAACTGGAGCGCTTTTGTGTTGTGGGTGAAAACTGATCAGAGTCGAAATTAGATTTGTTGGTCAACTATTATACGTTTGCTCAACAACTTACGATTCTCTTCTGGCATCCTTACTCTCTGTTGACTCCGATGCATTTAAGTCACTTGTAGAAGTCATACCGATACCACCTGCCAAGCTGTTGGATAAGGTCGCTGATCCTGAACTCGTTGTAAGATCTGTAACAGCTACGAAACTACCACTGCCAGTAGCACTTTCGTTGGCATTGCTGACAGTGTGAAAAGAAGTCTGCAAATCACTATTATTAAGCCCAGAGGTGTTAATGGATGTATTCCCATTGGAACGAAGGGATATGTTAGCATCCAGCTTGCGATCCGACGGTTGACGAACTATTGGGGATGATTGCACCCGATCTACGAGAAAAATTAGTAACGTGAGAACATTAGCTAAATAGATTAATTAATTAAGAATACAAACACGTATATGCTGCACTTCAAGTGTTACATAACGTTTTTGCATGGAAATTATTGAAAGAATAAGTGTGTATACCTTTAACGTGAATTAATATCGGTAATTTACTTTTACATTCCGATATACATATATTTGTTAATTAACTATCGCGACGAAAAGAATTTTTAGAATTTACGCTTTGGTAAATAGAAAGACAACAATAACAAGACTCATAAATCTATTTATAAAACTTGGCAAATGATTTGTATTTTGAATAAATATTCCGCTGTATGTACGTTACCATTTACACGAATTTCATTGAAGAGTTTGACATTTATACAGTTTTAGGTATTTTTTAGGTTTGTTCTTCAATGTTTTGAATAAGAATATAGCTTAACACTTTATCACAATGCATTAACGATGCACACAACATCCAAGCTTTGGAATGTATTAATCATGTATAAAAGTAATATTTAAAATAAAATATGTATTTTCTGAGGCATCAATGTATTTCTTTACATTATATTTTCTTTATGTTTATACTAATGCTCTTCTAGTTAGTTCATATAATAAAAGTTTTAAAATTTTGAACTTGATCACTTTAAATTAAACTGTTTTGTTAAAAATTTAATACTACTTTTTAGATTGACCGCAACTCAATAGCATAGCATACTCACGGAATATTGAACTAATAACCATGTATCAGCAAAAAAACGAAAGCACAACGACTCTGCTAACAATTAAAAAAAGCTCTTTTTGTAAAAAAAACAAAAATTTCTGGAAAGCTTATTGCGTTAATTTAAAAACTTTATGGTTTGTGACTAAATATTTTTTTTTGGTAATATATACAAGGGCTTTTTAATCGGTTACATCTCTAAAACTTGCACTTGACTCTTGTCTTATTTTACTCAATTCATCATTTCGTTTCATTTTCACCAATCCGTTTTCTTATTACTCACCTTGAGTAGCCCAAGAAAACTTTAATAGTCGTTTAAGGCTGGCATTACGTCGGACGGATTGGCCTGTTATAACAGGATAGCTGCTATCCATTTGATTAGACTCAGGAAAACACTAACTCCAAATTATTTTGCAGTTTCACTCAGCTAATCAATAAAACTTACAAATAAATTCTCATACAGCTAGTTAGCGGTTTAAGTGTTAACTTTTTATAATTCCTTTAAACTAGTCACGCAGAATATATTAAGCAAACCTACAAATGTACTGGCGTATACTTTGTTATTCCAGAAGCTCATAATTGAAGTCGCGCTGTGCATATACATAGGCACAGACAAATACACATCGAGGCAAAATGTTTTGTCTAAGATTGTTTTTTACTCAGTTCTTCTGTTCGTGCTTAGATTTTTATAATTTCTCATGGAACATATGGTACACATACAATTACAGATGTGTTATTGTGTCTATCATTCACCCAAGATAAACAAAATTTTAATTTAAACAATTTTAAATACTCTGCCCGAAAAGATCGCCAATAGAGATATCCTGTTCTTAGCTGTTTACCTCTCAAAAGACTATCTTGTAAAGATTCTAAACAAAACTTTTCAAAAACAATTCGAAATTAAAAGGTTGCACATTAAAGCACCTCAATAGAAGTTAATTTGGAAATATGAAATATATATAATATATATAAATATATATATTTAAGCATATAATTCATAATTAACCAACATAATTAAGAGAAACCAACTTCTTTGACTTTGTTTGACTGAAATCACTAAACGGAATGACATTCTTGTTATAATCACTATTCCTCTTTTATTTACTAAAATGCATTTGTATACTATGTGTACATAATTATATAATACTTTAAATTCCTATCGCTAACTAAAATTTTGCAACTAAAATGCGTTTCAGTCCCGACTGCTCATAGCAAGAAATAACACACTAATGAGAGATAACAGCACAAAAAACAGTTTTTCGAAATCGAGAGAACATTTAATTAGCTTTCAGCTCTCTGTTTAGTTTTTTTTATGACTTTTTTGTAATTAATAAAGTATTTTGTGCTCTATGCTAATATATAATTTCCATATATTATATATACACACTTACTAAGGCCAATTCACTTTGCATATTGTATATATGCGGGCAACTCTTTATAAAAACAACATGTGGTAAAATCTGAGAAGGAATGCACGGCCAACTCTCGGCTATCAGAAATTTTAATTTATCAAGGACAGATATAAGTCGAAATTAAAGTTATACTTGGCTACATTTGCAGTTATAAACTTATTTTATTTCGATATCTTTTGTGAACATGTAAAGATCATTACATCCTGATTGCGTTGAAAATCAAAAACCTAAGTTTTAGTGGATATTGAAATTAGTAAAAAATCAGTATTTTTAACTTGTTTGTAGAAAATAAGCGTTATTTAAATTAATACATTTTAAAAATCTACATGTGCATGAAATATTTTGTTTAAAAAACACCAAACTAAAATGCTTTAGCGTGAGACTTCGGCACTTACCGTTGCTTAACTCAGTTTCCATATCCTCATCCTGACGAGCGCGCTTTTCATCTAAAAAAAAACGCATTAGCTATTTAAAATATTTTGTTATAAAATTTTAACTCACTTGCTATAAAATCGCTCGTCCTTGGTCTTATTTTACCCATAAATTTGCTTATTTTATTGTCGTTGTGTGGGTGTCGTTTTGCTTGTGGAAGTGGTCCCGGGCAGCTTTCGTCCAAGACTTTTGAGCAAGGACGGTGAATGTTTAATTTGCAGTCTGAGATTTAATAAGAATAACCCACAACAATTGAGATTAATATGACTCTTAAGAGAGTGGCGCATCTTTATAACCTTTACCTGTGCAATGATAACCTTGAGGGCTCACACCCCATATGATCGTTTGACAATGATTACAATGCGTTACTTCGTAGTATTGGCGTAATACTAATGGATGGCCACGTACAATCATCTAGGCAAAATATATGTATACAATTTACATTAAAAAAGAAGATTAAATACCCCTCCAACTTCCATAAAAAACTACGGTAGCAACTATAATGGAGACTTTTACACTGCCTGCAAACAATCAAATAGGCAACTTTAGATTAACAAAAAAATCACTTCTTTTCAGTGAAGTGTATGTAAATGGACAGACTCATTTAATCCGGACTAAATGCGTAATCTGCCTAAGTGGAATATAGGTTTCTTCACAAAATAAACATACATTCATCAACAAGCTTTATGTAGATCAAATAAATTCAATCTAATCTAAATATTATACAAACCTTTCGATTTTTACCCATCAAGCGAGATTTAAAACTCTTTTCACGACTAACAAAATGATGAACACGATCCACAATACTGTTTGGATGCGAACGAGTAGTAAATATGCGATGTATCACCGTTGAAAGTGCAGAGCATAAGGCTAGTTTACGGGCATCCTCTTGTGGCAAATCCTTTTCAACTTCTTCACTGTAAAAAAAATATAGTTAAACCCCACTGAAAAAAACATGTTGGCAATGGTTACTTACATCAGCAATTGTAGGTTGGGCATTAGATATTTGTCGATAATTTGCTCTCTTTGTTTGTCAGCCTTAGCCTCTGCGAGCTTGTCGTCGGTAGGGCCGTATATGGTACCCAGGCCAGCAGTCCGTTTCTGTTGAAATTCCCGTAGCTGCTCACTGATAAGATCCTTGGCGCGTTTGCGACTGCGTAAAAATACAGTTCGCAAAATTTCGACTTTGTCAAACTCTAGCTGTAACACATTATCCACCTCCCTCGCTAAAGACTCGTCTTGCCGATACCAAGATAGAGGGGCACGCGGCACTAGGAAAGTTGAGTGTATTTCATAAGCCCATTTCCGCATGTCCTTGGAGGTACCTTCTTTGTATAATTCAGTTATTAGATAAAAAAGAAGTGGCGCTGGTTCTGAGTTTGATAAAACGTAATTAAGGAAAACTGCTAGAAAAACAACATTTTCGGACTCAAGCAAGCGAGTTAAATTGTTGAATGGTCCATTTTCATCAATAAATGGTTCTTCCTGATCTGAGGAGTTCTCATCTTCCATTGAAATAATTTCCTTTTGAGTGTCAGTTGATTGAGCCGCCTGTATACGGCTGGAATGTAAAGGCTGCTGCGAGGGTGACGTTGCACAGGCCCTAGGCGTAAAGTGATGTGATTCTATAAAGATTCCCGCGCCGCCACTGCAGTTCTCATTAGGATCTTCAAGTACGGGCATGTGTGAGCTTGTTAAATAAGGCGGCGGCGGAGTACCTGGGGGCGTCACCTCCGTGTCTTTCTCAACAATCTCCCAAGAGCCGGAGGTAGTTTTCACTAATCTATCTGGAGGTGTGTTATCAAAAAAGAACACAAATTAAATTAATTTCTTAACTTACATAAAAAGGTACTACGCGGCATTGCCGGATCAGATATTTTTAATTGTTTTCTAGTTTTCATTTTCTCACCCATTGTTCAAGTGGGAGAGTAGAATTTTTCATATGCTATGCAATTAAGAACATAAAAAATAGAATGTTTACCCGGATGTCTCGGATGCATGTTGTCCGGGGAAGATCCAACGCGTCGATGTTTCATTTGATTTAATTGGGGAGTTTGACCAAGTACCTACCAAATGTTAAAGAATGAATTTATAATAAGAAAGTTCGATATATACGCAAAACTTAAGTAAGCGTGTAACACGTAGAAACAATAATAATATTAATACTAGGCATAAACTACTGTGTCTCAAATTATTGTACAGCTAACCATCATTTCATTGTATATAATAGTATCTTAGTAATGTATATAAAAGTATCTTAGGCGCAGTTTTTTGTCAGTAATATTAAACAAACTTTCAGATACTGCACATAACGGCCAAGTATAGTTGTTACATGTTCGTTAGATTTTAAAATAATTAGAAAAGCATGTTCTTTATGTATATCGAGGGCTTCCAATATGCAAACTTGCAGGGTACACAATTCAAGACAATGCATAAAATCAAAGAAGACAAGATTTAACTATTTTGAAATACCAAAAACATGTATGTACATAGTTAATAACATACACGCACACACGTACTTACGTATTATAATATTATTATTGCTCAACACAAAAATGCTCTACTAAATGCTGCCTGTATCATATACATATATCATATAGTTAATAATATATACATTCATATATACTTTATGTCCTTATTTATATCTATATATATATATATGTATATATTTACATTTTTAAATTATAGTCTCAATTTGCATCAATAAATATCATGTGTAATATGATTAATTAATTGAACAGTGAGAAAAGTTGTGAATGATGTTTTTAATTAAAAATGTGATAACAAAGATGAAAATTAAACAAAATATTGGCATGTTTTACAGCTGTTTGTTGATGAATTCAGTATAAACAAAATAAACCAGGTGAAAATGATAAATATTTTAGAAAGTAATTTTACTCATATAATAGAATGATATAACAAAGAAAGAAAAAACTAAGTGAAAATATATGAATATTATTATGAAATGAGAAAGTTGCATTTAATGTTAATGTAGGTAAAGCAATTTAAGCAATTATGAACAGAGAGTGAGAGATCTTTAACTACTTACTGAAGTGGAGACACCGCTGAATGGCTGGTGTTGTTGGTGCTGCTGCAATTGTTTAACTATGTTAGGGCGTTGCGATAATGGAAATGCGGCTTTAATATTGTCGCTTTGAACTGCCGTACATGTCGAGACAAGTGGGTAATTATAAACAGTACATAGAGAATTTGGTTGTGCACGTCCATTATTAAGGTTTTGGCAGCTTCCACGGTTTGCTTCCTCCGACAGCATGCCAGGCTGCCGTGGTGGCAGTGGCGGTGGAAGACAGTCTACATCGATGCTGCCACTATTACCCATGTCTTCTGTTGCAACGGACCGACAAGTAGTTTCCATTTGCAAAAACATTTGCGTTGTCATTTTTGGATCCGATAGAGCTTTAGTCTTCACTTTTGAACGCTTTGTCTTAGCATTGCTGTTACTATTGTTATTGTTGTTAAATGGAGAGCCACTGCTGCTGCTAGCATTTGCTATTGACTGCGGGGAATTACGTTGTGGACTGCCTGCACGATCCAAGTCGGAAACCGGAGAAAACAGCTGGATATTGTTTGCATTGCTCAAATCCAAGGCTAGTTGCCGTGTTGGATTTCTTTGTGGTAGGGGTGGCGGTATGTCTTCTTCGATCAAACTCTTCGATATTGTGAACTTATTTTTACCTTTTGTTGCCGACGTCGATTTCAAAGTTTCCTTGAAGCGCTGCTGCTGCTGGTACACATACTGCTGTTGCAAACTACGTTGCGTATTTTGTTGCATGTTTGGCATGTTCCCATGAATGTGATGATATAGGGACTGCGACATTGGATTAAAAGCATCTGGTGTTCGTTGATGTGGTACGATGTCCGTGGTATTATGTAGTGTCGGAGTTAGCAAATCTTTGTCAATCTTATTTTTTCGCGTCCCCAACGACAGAGACGACAGTGAACGTGGCAGTAGCGAAAGGAAGGCGGGTGATGAGTGTTGTGCTGATTGCGACTGTGGTGTGCTAGACTGTTGCCGGTGATGATGGTTGTTGTTGTTGGAAAGATGGTGTTGCTGATTGTGATGAGGAGTGACGGCAGACAAATTTTGAATTTGATTGTGCATTAGTAACTCAGTATTTTTGTCGCTTGCAGCTGCGTGACATTTAATTGTTGGCGTATCCTGCATATTCAATTTATTGAAGTTGATCAAATTTTAGAATTCACACATTTTGAAAAATAGTTCGTATATATATATATATATATATATATATATATATATATATATATATATATATATATGTAATATGTATATACAGATTTATACAAGTACATAAATATACACGTATAACTGTGCCAGTGGACTTGCATATGTGTGGATCAACGGCCAACATGAACATTCTTAGATTAATTTAATAGCTTTCATAATTATTTTCTTTAGTAATATTAGTTTTTTAATTTGTGAAAGGTTTTAATTTAGCGCATATAAAGTAATGATTAGAATTCGTCCACAACATCAACTGCACCCTGATCTTTAATATAGACTTTTTAAATTTTTATAAACAAACATAATAAAATGTAAACATTGATCATTTCGGTAATTTTATAAATGTCGCGGGATCTTTTGAAATATGCAAACATATAAATGCGTAACAGCCTGAACGACACATATGTGTATTTAATATACAACACATATCTAAGGATACGCAGGAATATCCACCGGCACAAGATTCATAATGAAGAGATGGTGTGTACTATTCAACTAGCATATATATATATATATATATATATATATTTATATTCATATATATAATTTTTTAAATAAATTTATAGAACATACACACATAACTTGTATACCATTAAGTATGCATAAATCTATGTACAGTTACTTTAATATAATGTAACGGAATATGGATACTCACCTCAGCTCCCACCTGCCGTAATTGCTCCCGAAGCTTTCGAATATTTGCCTCTGAGAGTTTATAGCTGGGATTATTTGTATCACCTTTAAGGCGCTCCAAATTCAATTTTTCTTGCTCCAACATTTTTTGTAAGGTTTGTATTTTATACGATTCCATCTCCCGCCGTTTGATACTCTGCAATTTAAATGTAAGTATTTGCATATGTTGAACAAAATTTGTGTTTTAGTAAAATTACTTACGTCAACAGGCTGAGGGCCGGTAATTGATGCTGTGCGATCTCGTCCCGAGAGTACGGGGGTCGTCGGAACAATGCCCACTGAGGTAGGCCTGGTCATTTTCTGGCTGCGCTTAACAGCCAGCTCAACAATTGTGGAAGCTTTAAGAAATAAATATAAAAAAATGATAGGTAGGCATTTAATATTTTTTATTTTAAGATTATTATTTTCTCAACTGTTTTGGTAATGGCCATATTAAATTTTTTGAAATTTGTATTAATCTCCGGATCTTTTTATATATCCAACAAATTTGGATTATGTCAAAATGCGGTTAAAATTAGTAAATTGGAGTTAATTGAAAAGAAAAAAATCGACAAGAATACATTTGATAAAGATAACAGACCGGATTGCAAACGTAATTCAACGGATGATGACTCTTGGAGTAAAGATTTTGAAGATGCTTGGAATTGTACCATTAAGACATTTCAATGTATCCCTAATGACTGGCGTCGTGTAGCTCAGAACATCCAATAAAGCATTCGGCAGTTTTCAAGTAATGAAAAGTAGGCCGCAGAAATAATCCTATCAAAACTTATTTTAGTTCATATCAAAATTAAACATATTTTAAAATTTTACAAAATAATTTTTTTTGCGGCAAGAGTGCTGGTAATCGAATCAATGGTAGTTGTGGTGTTTATTAAATTAAGTATTTTAGTTGGCACAGTCTGGCTGACTAAAGAAATAGGTGTTTGGGATGGCCAAGATGTAGCAGCTTCAATGTACAACGATATTAGATTGCAATCAAAGAGCTACATGCAGGACTTACAGCAGAAATACTGCTGCAAGTATAAAGAGACCAACAAGAAGATCATGACGACATGGTCAGAAACATTTGTCGAAGCTTGGAATGATAGTGTAAAAAAATGCTTTCTAACAGTAAGCCGATTACCTATATAGTGCCATCATTTTAAAGATGATGCACTGAATAGCATCGAGTTTCTTCTTAGTGGAGATTCTAAGCATTAGTTGACGTCCTTATGGAAAATTCAGAAAATGTCTACAGAAATTTTGTTCCATGGACTTATCAAAATACATGACTATCAATGTCGCTTATAAATTTATATCTCAATTAGATTTGCTTACAAGAATACATATTATATAACCCACGCATGGCTGTTTGAGCTGAGCCTGATGTAATCCAGCAAGGTAAAATATTAATATTAATACATATAATTTTTGATATATATACCTATAAAGCATACATAAATAACAGTACTCCAATTCCTTAAAAGGAACAAAAAAAACAAAGGTATACAAAGCCCAAGGACCTTTCAATCTTGGATCGCAGCAGTTTTGAGCATTTCACATATATGTTGGATATAACAAAGCCAGTCGTCCCATTAGAACGACCAAGAAAAAGGACGACAATACTTGTGGCAAACGAAACTAATGCTAGCTTAGGTGGCTGGTAATATTATATTTCTACTTTCAAAACTTCAAATTTAAATATATATTACTCTGTTTACATTGGGCAAAACTTTTTTATTTTTTTCTAAATTTAAATTCTTTTGGCTTAAAATGACATTCGATTTTTTTTTACGTACAGGAGCCGTATGTTGTGTAATAATAGCCATAAACCATTATGGTGTGTGGGGTTCGGCAGACGAGGCACAATATTTTTTAAACAGAACAATAAATCGTGTCTGTCCCTATGCCAAGAGAACATGTGAATACCTGAATGTTAGAATACCAGCACTTCCTCCACAGAGAGAAAAATCGTTTCTAGGTATTTACTGCTACAACCAAGCAGTAATGACGGTGGCGGACATATTCATCGTGTGTCCCTCATATATAAAATATGTTTTGGAAAAGATACCGGGCATCACGAGTGAATATGCCAAATGCACACGCACAAAGTACGAGAAGTATCAAAAACAAAAAGGAATTCAGAAGGAACGAAGGAAATGCATTAATGAAAAGATGCTAGTGCTCCCAATTGAACCGCAACCTGATGCGAGCTGCAACTGCAGACGGAACTATACAAATAAAAGGTGAAACTTTTCTTTGTGAAGTAGTGGCTTATAAGTTAAATTATACAATTCGTCGTTTAAGGACGACAACTTATCGAATGTTGTATAACAAAAGGTCCCAACATTTTAGCGATTAGTTCAATAAAGTAAAACTTTACCACGCATCAAAAAATTATCGTGCGGTATTTGAAAAGATGACTGTCCGACCGTAGGAAAGATAAGGATATGATTTCATTTTATACAAACCTTTGATCAAACTCACTACAGTTGGGTGCTTTTCCAGCCGCACTTCTTGTCCATTTACCTTTAAAAAAAAGAGCGATAACAACAGTGAAAAAAAAAAAATGCTACATACCTTTAAAATCATATCTCCAGCTACTAATCCAGCAATTTGTGCTGCTCCGCCTGGCTTTACGCTTTCAACAAAAACCGGATTGTCTCCAGAGACCTAAGAACAGTAAATAAAACTTTTTCACAGTTCATTAATGACATTATACCATAATTTAAAATTTACCTTCATGCCATAGCCATTTTCATCTTTACGAACCGTTAATGTTAAATACTGAAAATTTTTTGGTGATGCTGGGTTTGGAGTTGATGGTTTTGTCGCTTGGACGATCGGAGTTATTTGTATGTGAGGACGAGGTGTTCCAGATGAACAGGGACTTGCCTCCAAGTTAGTGCCACTATCGCCGCCATCGATGGTAAACAATTGACTTAATTGGATACCAGTTCCCATTCCTATATTGCTGTTGCTAGTGCCTTTGCAATCTTGCAATGCATTATTTGATTGTAGGGGTGTGACGGGTGCAGCCACTGGCGTAGCACTTGCACCGCCATTGTTTTCCGCACCATTCATAAGTTTCGCCTTATTTTTATTCTGTTGTTGATAACTTGTTGGCAACGGAGGCGTTTGTGGTGGAACGTTATTATTATTATTATTGCTGTGACTGCCACTAAAGCTGCTGGCCAAACTGCTCAGGCTGCTCGCCAGAGATGGTGATCGGGGTATTTTTGATTTATTGGCTGCCGCTTTATGCTTTTGTTTGTTCTTTGAGTTCTTTACAGATTTCTGCTTTGGAGGAGGCAACTCTGGCGGCAAGTCTTCGGCTGTTGTCCCGCCAATTTCAGCAATGTGGCTTGATGCTGTGACAGTGTTGTCTCCAATATTGATACTATTTTGTGACGTTGATGTTGACGGCAATAACTGGCTTGATTTTGATTCCTCTGGTAGCTCCTCGACCTCATCGTACTCATGGTCGTCGTTACCAAATTCGATCAATCTTAAAAATTAACAACATAAAAGCAGATATAAATAAACCCAAATTACAATAAATTTATAATATATGTGTATGTGTGCAAATAAATGTGATAAAATTCTGCTAGAGCTCTTCTTTCCCTAAAATACAGAACAATGTCCGAAGTGCAGTTTTTATATGACAAAATGAACAAATACAGTTGTTGCTGTCCACATTCTCTTAAATGGGGTGTTGGTGTTAGTGGGTGAGGGTGGGCGTGGGTAAGGGGTAGGTAAGGTTTGTAGTTTTAGTATTTATTCACCAATAGACCTCGTAATCAAATAAATCATGTCTGTAATAAGTGCCACGGCCAAAGCCACGAGATCAACTCACCAAAACAAAATGACCACTGTTTGACCTTTTTTAATTGAGCACAAATTAAATTAGCCATAAAATAGATACAATTTAATTCCTTTAGGTTGTTTGTTGCAAACATTGACTATACTACATCAGAATTTAAATACGCATATGCACATTCTCATAAGATCTAGATAGAATAGATACAATAACACAATCGATAATATTAAATGTGTTTTTCTTAAGTCCATATAACTCACTTGTTTGAATTAACTAGTAAACTTTACACGAACACAAATACACTATTATTATATGTAATCTGTAGAAATGTGCCGACTAATATTTACTGAACTGATCTTCACAACTTGTTAGAAATGCTAGAATTACTTTTGTTGTCATCTTCTACAGGTTGATTGTACAATTGTTAAATATTTATAATTTTCAGTTAACCTTTTCGATACAGCATATTCAAATAAAAAACCTTTTTTTTAATGCAACTGTTGGAATTTATTTTTGTGTACGGAATCATCTTGTGCGTACATTTCTATTTCGAGAATTATACGAGTTTCTATTAGCTTTTATAATTATTACCGCGCAACTTTTTTACCGATCAAACAGTATACACAGAAGCTGTTCTATAATGAAGAGCAATAGCAAGCAACGACGCTGGCGCTTTGTAATGCCCGCAGCTTGCGACAAGCGTCCATGTAGTTTTATACCCTTTAAATGGGTGCAGTGGATTAATGCGTTCACTATAATTAAATATTTTAGTTTTTTAATACATAGAAACATAGAAAATATGGCTGAGTAGATTTTAGAGACTGTAAGAGCCAAATAAAACTAATTTGGCATCCTCCTAAAATTAAGTTTATTTAATTCGACACCAGAATTCTACATGTCTCCTTTATCTTGTTTTATATTTCTTAAAAATAAAAATAGTGAAGTATATATTTTAATTTTCAGAATAATTATTAGATAAAAACAAGCATCCTATATGCATAGCCCAGATTTATGCTTACACATGAACAATAACTTACCGCTTTTTGATTGATGGGTCATCCATAGAGAATCTCACAATGACCTTTAAAATAAACTATCCAAATTTGTCAAAGATACTTGCAATAGATGAATTCGTCCGTATTTACATAAGTGATCTTAAAAGGCACTGTACTTATCTGAAAAAGATCAATACGTTATAGGCATTAAAAATAACTTTTAAAAACAAATCTCATTATCTTTTACTAGGAAATTATTTATGTTGACAAATACTTTTTAATAGTAAAGTGCAGTAAAACTTGGCACAAGCACAAACATTATTTTTTGGAGGAGCGTATGCATAGTAAATGCAAGCCAATATCCTACTTTTTAAGATCTTAAATAATCTTACAATCTATGTTCAATTCGCGCACGGTTTGTTGTAGAATTTGAACGAATGAGTTTTAGCTTACCCTACAGAAAAACACTGTAAGCGGAACTACAGGAACTGGTTTTAACCGAAAAAAGGGCTGCACCCAAAGAATCAAAAAAAAAAATAGATGTATAACAAAACAAATGTATATTTACATTTATATAGGTATTTTAAATGAATATATATATATATATAAACGGGAGTTATGCTTTATTAACCCACTCTTTTAATGCGCGTAATGCGTTGAGTGAAGGACTCATTGCATTTTGGAATTGTAATCGATGCACACACGTACGTGGTGGGTGTTTGTACACACATACACACACATACCTATACGTGTTTGTGTACATACAAATACGTGTTTGTGAATGTGTCAATATATAAACAAATAGAAATTCTATGTATTTGTTTCACGCAGTATCAAAAACAATTGGAGTTGCAGTAAGAGGACTATTTAATCTGATAAGTTAATACGCTTTAACATCCAACAAGTGGCGGCGGCAGCCATATTGTTTTGCTCTGTGTTGCTGCTGGATCCAGAGGTGCGGGCGTGACGAATATATTGACACAATAACACAATACACTTTAAGTTAGAGCGCATATTACTTTTGGGTTAATTTATTTTATATTATGCGAATATAGTGAATTAAATAATTAATGTTTACAAATTTGTCTGATCAAATAATTTGAGTATGATATCTACATTGGATAAGCACAATGTTGTGTCACGGATACAAAAAAAAAGCACGGCACGAACACACCTCTGGTTGGATCATCACACTCACCACGTAAATATGCATACATATGTATATATATATATGTTTATTCATATGCTAGTATATATACACTTACACTCGCGCACTTGACTGTTGCCTTTTTCTTTTATGGGCTCAATTTAATAGCTAGCGCACTGCGCATCATTTCCTCTTAAGCGTTGAAAAGCTGCCACTACTCACATATGTATTCCTTTGTGAGCAAATTTACATATCTAATTATGCAGTTATTAACATTAATATATAAATTTTTAATAATTAAACACTTCTTATTTTCTTTTATTACACAGCCGAACGCAATAAATGTTAAATTGATACTATGTTATACTCAAAATGAACACTGTTATTAGAGATGAGCGACATATCGAAGAATAAGAAAATATCGATGTTGTCACAAATATTCCAATTTAAAAAAATGTGGTAAAAATTAAATCATGTATGGGCACACCGATCGCCTCGTAACCCCTTCAATTTAAGAATACCATTAACACCATTTATATATAAATCATAATTTTGAGTATTTATATTTTGTAATCTTATCTTATACGCAAAACAATAGATTTATAAGCATCAAATATCTCTGAACTTAGTTACAACTTTTTAAATTATATCGAAGCTAATATATTTAGATTTATTTTCTATTTACTGTTATTATTAGTAATTAAACAAGTCCTTTAGAGCAAAGCCAATGTAATTAAATAAATAATATACATAATTATATACGAACCTTTCTTTACCCATTATAGTGTTAGAAAGTAAATAACTTTAAAATATTAGTAAACTTTATTAAAAAAATAATTATTGCCTTATACGCATTAGTTAAACCTTATATTTATATATTTGGGCTACTCTACCTACATACGTGAAGACTTATACATACACTAATAAATACCAATAATTGCACTCGTTTTTTGTGACTATTTGTTTTCTATTTTAAGATAAATGGATTATCCTTTAAATTGAGCGTATGAAAAAGATAGTCATGGGTTTAGGTGCAAGTTGAACCACTCAGATACTAGCATCACTGGGTAGCATAGTAACAATCCTATAAATACGGTTTGGAAAAATCGATAACCATTTTCGGTGCTCCGCCAAAATGTGGCGCAAAGTTGGTGTCACCTTCGATTCAATTGATCATATAAATTACTTGCAGTTGACAAAGAAACTGAATGGGCATTGCCAGCTACATCAATACCAACATTATCTTCTCCAATCACATTACTGACAAATGGTCCAAGTGTTTCTGAGTGACGTGAACTCGCAACAGACTCTTGATAGCTTTCACTTGAAGATTCCTTCAGTATTTTTAAGTCATAGAAAACTCCCTCGTTGTCTATCACATGAAATTGGGTAAACTCGGCATTTGAATAGATATTTCGTGCTTTGTTGGCAACAAATTTTATAGACGCCAGCAATTCTGGCAACGTGGCGTTACCTCGTTTATCCCTCCAATAATGTGCTATGTCCTTTGCAATACCCGTTGATGACTTGACATATTTCTGATCTACGGATATATCCGAATAAGGAGACGCATCGACCTCTTCGGAATCTTTTTTGGGAACTTGACTCTGATTATTTAGCATATGCCTCACGTTCCAAAAACACAATTGGTCTCCACAGCTAAGAAGAATCTGTAGGCAGGGAGAGAAACGCAGTTTCATTTCATTGCCAGGCTCGTGTCCCTGTTTTACGGAGTAAATATGGCTTAGACGACAATCTTTGAATGTGTAAAGCTACAAGGGAAAGTTAGTTAATTATCTCTTGATCATGTGTCAATACATGTAACCGATTTACCTTAATATTTCCATTCAAAAAGCCAAGAAAAAGCATTTTACCATCATTGGAAACCGTCAGATACTTAATAAGAGATTGACTTTTTATATTTTCACTGCAGAGTAGCTCTTTGTTGAGTAGGTTACCCCTGTTGTCCAATTTATAAATCTACAAAGAAAAATATATATTTACTTAGCTTGAACTAACTGATACTTTTAAAACTTAAGTAAACTGTAATTTTCTGTGCTCACCTTAATTGTTCCGTCTCTTAAACCTAAAAAAAGAAGTTTCATTTTAAGATCGAATCCCACCAGGTCCTCCTCAGCTTCTTTAATAATTTTTAGTTTGGAATTGGGGGAATCTAAGTGCTATATTAATAAAAAAATGTATGATTCTTTTTTTTAGATTAAAAGAATCAGACAACTCACATAAGCAGAGACAGCCTTCTCAGAAAAGAGCAGCAAGAAATGTTCGTCGAAACGCCGCGCATACATTGTGTACTCGTTCCACCAAATTGGTTCTATTTTTTTGTTACCTTCTACTCGTGACATTAAATATACTAAAGTCTTACGCGCATTGCGAGTTGACGCAACCAACGTCCTTAAATTTATCACTTTCAAGTAGTCAATTTGCTCAGTTATATAGTTTTGCGATATCATTTTGTCTTCGCTGATATTATAAATTATGCCATTATTGTATCCGGCATAAATTACATTATCATTGCAAGGATATAAAGCAGTTATGTGGGTCCCGAATCCCAGCTGCGGTGTTGGAATCATTGACCAATAGGCAGCACTGTGCTTTCGGCCAATCGGGTCTCCGACTGCCGTTTGTATTTGGTGTATACGTGATTTGGAGTCAACGCTGAATAGCGTACCATTACTAGACATTTTCAATAGAGGTCGAAGGTGTACATTATGTTCAAGATGTACATGTGCATCACAGTTATTGTCTACAGACTTGGCATAATCCTCGTTAGCACTGTCACCCCATGTAATGGCATGGTTGTCGTCGCCTGCACCTTTTTGCAAGGTGTATAAGTGTAAGAAATTTGTTCCAGCTGCCCCACATAAGACAATGTATTTAGAAATGGGGTGCTTTAAATAGTATATGTCCAAACAGACAATTTGCTCACTGACGTTACTTCTCAGAACATAACCGGAAAATTTTAGATCGTAAACAATTAGGCCCACATCTTGGGTTCCAAGTACAAGGTAACGGCCGTCTTTTGATAGTTTACCACATGTTATCGATAGAGAGAGTCTATCCAACAAGGGCAAAGTGCTGTAGTCTGGATTATTTATACTATTATCATCAGTCTCATGGAATGTGAATCGCTGTACGCTTGATTTACATATAAGCAATATGGTGCATTGGTTGCCGTCGTCAGGTCGATCCTTATATGATTCCATTGAAATTGCCTCGCTATTGCTGAACTCAAGTTCCTCATCTTTTGAATGTCGGTTTAAGTTCCAAACAGTGAGCTTGCAGTTTGCTGTGCACAGCACATAAAACCGATCTAGGATTAAAGAAAAGCAGCTCACTTTCAACTGCTGTGTCCTCAAGGTCGGTGTATACGACTGCTTAAATTGTTCTTTTGTACTTTTCCAATCGCATATACAAATATCTCCATTAATATATGCCACATGAAGTTGAATGTGAGTGGTCTTCGAATCCGTACATTTCTCGTGAAGAAAAAATGATGAAATATTCTGTGTTAAATGCTGTCGTTTAATTTCGCTGTTCACCAATTGATCGTAGCCTAGCGAATTAGTTGGATTTTTTGGACGTCGTAGCACTTCTCTCAGTGACCACAGCTTTAGACTTCCATTGCTGTGCAGTGTTAAAAGGTGCATTTGTGTGTTAAATACGCGCATTTCGATTATATCGCTTGGATCGTTTGTGTCGCTTAGCAGATAGGTTGTATCTCCATCTAACGATACGTCGGTAAGTAATATCTGCTTTGTGTTAAGTGCCATTAAGCAAAAGTCATCGTTTAGGTAGATTGCACGTTGCACCTGATTCTCGCCCAAATTTATGATTCGACGATTTTGGTGAAACCGCCCACTAAAGATAAAAGTACATTCAAGAGATTATATATACATATAAAAAGGGGTAGTTACCGGTATGTAAACCAAACGTAATTTGGGTACCGTTGCGCTTGTCGAAACGCTTCCTCAAAAACCGCACCTTTATCTGCCATTAATGCAATTTGCAATAGATATGAATGTTTGGACTTTATTAGCTTTTCTTCCACATTCGGCAAAAAGTCCAGAAGAGCATCAATAAGTTCATCATCTACGAATTTTAAAGATCGTAATGCATTTCGCATATAGTCGTGGAAAATATTTACTTGTCAAGTTAAGTCTACTTACTATCTATATACGGCCTGTACAACTTTAAAGTCTGCAGAGTATGTAAAACTGATCCACGAGCATCCCACGGCGTAGTGTCGTTACGAATTTTTTGATCGAGAAATCGAAAATCCAGAAAGATTTTGCGAAACAAATCGGAACGACTGATATTGTTACTGAGTTTGGTCAAATGATAGCCGATGTTTCTATAAAAATAGCTATCCAGATGTGGTAAAGTCATTTCGATATACTGGTCAAACTTTAGAATGCTAAAAAGATTGATTGATTTTACATTTCAATTAATGAGGAATACATTGGTCAAGGTTAACAACACTTACTCATAGTAATCTATAATTATTCTGTTTAGCTCAGCTTCATTTTTCACAGACAAGTTTAACTCTGAGTATATGCCGGGCAGAGTTATTGTTAGTTTATCTGAATCCTTTTTCACCAACGAGTACTTGCAGAATTTATTTATGATAATAATTGGATTTTTAATATTCCAAACGAGGCCTAATAACTGTTCATAAATTATTATAAATTTAAAGAAGACTCATTGTAACAGCGAAAATTTAATTACAGTACTTACTCTGATAGGTATGTGAGCGGAATCAGGGAATATGAATAGAGCTTCATATAATTGCCTTTCATTGATATTCAATACACTTAAGGACGTTTCAATTATGTTAGACAACTCTTTATAGCTTATGCTGTTTTAATAGTTTTAAAAATATGTATTCATTTTATTGATATGTGCATTTGTAGCTGTGATTTACTTACTGTTTGAAATTGTCTATTGTACAAATATCGTCACGTATGTTTTTAGCGATTATACTCAGGTGGAGCGGATTTGTTATTTGATTTTTAGTTAGTGCTGCCTTTAATTCCTTAACTGAATTAGGCTTTTTGGCGAGATATTTGTCACATAATGATTCTATCTCTGATTTGGTGAGAGCGTCCTTTAGGGCGACATGGGTGGTGGTTTGAGGTGAAAAAAAAGAAGCCACTCTCTTGTGTCGTGTGGTCAGTAGAATCTTGCATCCTAGGTTAAAAGCTTCCCATATTTTCTCGTTTTCAACATTACGTAAGACCAACAAACAATGTTGGTAAGGTTCATCTTTCAAAAAATTGCGAAGCTCAGTTTTTACCATCTCGATGCGAATCTGCACGCTTTGGTCGCCATTAGAGTGCCATTTAGATGAAATTTTATGAAGAAACAATTGAAGCGATTGTAAACAATCCTCAGCTGTGTAGCAGCCACGTACGTCTAGCCAAAATATCTTAAAATTCATTTTCGATTGAACATCAAATGAGGAACAAACGTCTAAAACAATCCACTGCTTTCCGGCCCCAAGGAAGCCCTCAACAACAACGTTTTGAGCAGGTCTTAGGTTGAGTAATGCCAATTTCAATTCCAAGTATGGTTTGATTCTCGGAACATTATACTTAGTAAATTCATGGTTGTCATTATACAGCCGGTCAACTGCGGAAATATATTTTTTAGTTCGATCAGTCGGATTTCTGCTCTCTTTTTGAATGGCAGTCATAAGAAAACCATAGTTGAGGTCGTCAGCGTCTTGCAGTCCCTTGCAGACAAACTTTTCTACAACTTCCTTTCGTTGATCGCGCAATATCCACAATAAGCGGTATGTTTGCTCATTTAATGGTGACTTGAAAATGTAATCGAAATCCCTTTTTTTCAATATAGATCGCAAAAACTCCTGGATATCTCTGCAATCCAAATCCTTTTTGAGTGCTTCTCCAAAAACCTGTATTATATCCCGGTAGCTATGTTGTTGAAGATCACTCGAGCTAGAGAAATTCATCTTAACCTGCAATATCGACGAAACTTTAAAGTACTGCAAATAATTTTAATTGCTCATATTACACAAACAATCCATATTAGTGTACAAGGTAATTGAATAGAGAGAAAAAAAGCACATAAAAGGAAAATTAGATAATACGAGTTGATGCTGCTCAGTTTAAGCAGGCAATACTTTTACACAAGGTCGTGTTTAAATGTGACTTGAATCAGACACAAGGACTTCGTTGTATTTGGTTTGCGAGAGAGGTTTGAGTACATGAGTAATGAGAGAAGTATTCTGTGCATAATACACATTTTTAATGTATAAGCAAGTATATAAAACAAGCAAGAGAGATCTAAGTTCCCTAATTACTCAAATTAAGAATATATATGTAAGCTTTGTGGTTTATATTTCTTTAACTTTTTATGAAGAAAAACAGGAGAGAGAGAGAGACTCCATTAAGACAATTCTATTTGAAATGGGACACAAAATTAAAAAGAAGAAAGTCATTGACCAAATTTTCAATTTTTATTATTATAAACACGAAGTTCAATGAACTTTTACATTGATTCGTATATACACATTTGTACTTTCCCATGTTTCGTAAATCTGTCTATCGACGAATAATAATTGTTTTTGCTTACTTTGGATTCGTTTTGATTCGATATATAAAGTATTCCGAATTTGATTAAAGCTTCCGATGACACTTAATGAAAAATATATATTGCTTATTTGCAAACACAGATCGCACAGCTGGCATACGCACATGGATTGTACATGAATGAACATATATTTTTTTATACTTAATATAAGAATAATATTAACTGCTTGTCATTTTTTTTATTTTTTTATTTTAAGATGTTTTTAAATACCCAATAAAGTCAGTTTATTGTTTGTAAATTACATTGTGACTTGTTTATATATTTTTAGTGGTCTGGCAGTGTGACCAAAAGTAATATTTCAAAAATACTATAAAAAAAATGTATATGCAAAATTTAGCGTAACTCACAGACTGACATTTTGCCGGACGTATTGGACAATTTTTAAAGATGTGAAACACTGATAGCACTTCAAATTTACCGAGGCTAATTATGTTTGAAAAGCAAACAAATGTGTTACCTCAAGCATTCGCATTATTTTACTTATATTGTTTATTCAATTTTTCAAGTATATATAAATATATATATATATATATATATATATATATATATATATATACAAGATACTAACAATATTGGAACTGAACCGAAACGAAATTGAACTTACATGAACTTATTCTTTTCTTTAATTTCGTTCCTTTAAACGAAACGATATAACCACACAACATATCGATAAAATATAAATTTCAACTCTATGTAGATGTCGCGGTGAAAACAAGTTATTCGCAATTAAATACAAGAAATTTCAGAAAAAGTACAACTTATACTGGTAAAAATTGTAATCCATAAAATTAATATTAATAATTCTATGCTCCTCAATGTATCTAATATAAACTATGCTGGAAATTTATACTTTATATATATGTACTAGGAAAAAGGAATAGAAAGTTGAATAGATAGCCAAAGGTGACGACGCAAGCAAGACGAAGACGAAAAAAAAGCATCGACGTATACGTAAAATTTGTGAACGATAATTAAGGTAGGCTATGAAGTAAATATGCCATAGATGTGACTTGTGAATTTTGAGCAAAAATATTAGTACCTCGTTGCTGGTCCGAATTGGTGGGCAGTTTTCTGCAATTCAAATATTTTAAAACGAGGGAAACAAAATGTCTGCTGCTACTTTGACCGAATTGGTGACACTCGACGTAACCGCAATGGAGCGTGAATGTGATTTGCATTTTAAATTCTCACACAAAACTATATATATATATATATATATATATATGTGTGTGTGTGTTCATATATATAAGATATATATTAAATTTGTATATTTACATTAATATTCATATACAAATTTGTTTTTAGTTTTTAAGTACGACGCCGCCGCTTCCGCAATGTCATGCCGTTCAACGTTCGAACCCGAGGATAAATACGAGCAATTGCGCCTACCAAATCCCGGTCCAGGTGTCCCAATTCAGGCCGCACCACAGCACTCGGGCGCAATTTCACTCGAACAACAGGCGCACATGTTTAATGAATTTGCCTCGGTTGGTTATGCACCAGCCACATACGCAACCGGCCCTCCGCTAAGTTTTGCAGCTCCATCTCAGCCACCGATTATGGGTGGCGATGTGGCAAGTGGTTTTGGTCAGTCGAAGCTGTCCGCTAGCGCGACTGTCTTTGTACCTAACCAACCGAGTAACAGCAATATGGGTAAGCGTGGACCGCCACCACAGCAGCATCTTCATCACCATCAGCAGCAATATCAACATCAATCGTCTGGGCCAGCTCCTTACTCACAACAACATCAACAACGTTATGTAAATGGATATAAGCAGCAGCAACAGCATCAGCACCAACAAAATTACAATCATCATCAGCAAAATCAGCAATATAACAATGATATGCAGCAGTTGTCCAATTCGGTCCAGGCTCGTCTGCGCATTGGCAAACAGCCGCCGCACAATGGTGCAATGGGAGGGAATTACTATCATCATCATCAGCAGCAATCCCAACAGCAGCAGCAGGTACAGACACTGCAACACCAACAACACTCACAACAATCACAATCGAAATTTCAACGCCATGCGCATTTAAATAATTCATTCCAACAAATTGCACAACAGCCGCAGCAGCAGCAACAATATTTCCAGCAGCAGCAGCAGCATCATCCACAACCATCGACTTCATCGGCATCCGTATCAACTTCGTCGGCATCGTCGCATCCCGACATGGAAACGATTGCTTTAGAATATCTTGATACTGTAATACATTGCCTTAACCAGGTGAGTAATATTTAAAAACAATGCAAAATTATTATATTATATTAAATATATATAAATATACAATATTAATTCTATACATTTTTTTTTTTTTTTTGTATTCAGAATCCCGGACAATTTGATACAATTGCATCACGTTTCCTAACGATATTCGATGGTATGGAGAGTAATAATCATGTACTCTCAATTGCTTTGGAAGATATATTTGAGAAATCGATCGAACAACCAAATTTTCGCTACATGGGAGCTAAATTGTATAATTTACTGCATATGCTGAATCTCAAGCCAGACTCTTTGTTTCACACCTTGCTCAAGCTAAAGCTTGACTATCATCAGGCCGAGGTGGCCAAGTATATGCAATCGGTTGAACATCAGCAAAAAGTGCGGGAAACTGCCCTATTTTTAGCTGAATTGTATATGCAATTGCGTGGAGACGATGATGCCCGTATTCAGCTTTTAGCTGTGAATATTGTCTTCTCGCTGAGAAAGCTTTTGACATACGAGAGCCCCGAAAATGTGCGATGCATTTGTTTGACACTGAAGCTGGCTGGTTACGACCTGAGTGCCGATTGCCAACAGGACATGATCTTTATTATTACGACATTGCAAGCGATCGAAGCCAAGTCGCCGGGAAAATATGCAATGGCAGCGAATGTAATTGCCTTGCAACAGAACAATTGGGGACGAAAGGTATCGAATGCTCTCGGTGGTGATGACGATGCTGTTGCCAAGCCACCAGAGCCGCCACGATTGAGCGATGAGCCAGTGTTTTACGGACCCGATGGCCGTGAGCTTACGGCTGAGGAAACCGATTTCCTGGCTGCTGAAGATGATGCCCCTGGCAGCGATGGCGACGATTTTGATGTTAGAGATAACGACTTAGAGCTCGACCCAGAAATGGACGAAGAGACTGAGCGTGCTTACAAGGACTTCTGCAAGCAAGGCAAACAATCGCAGGCTAACAAAAAAACTTAAATTTTTGTATGTGTGTAAAAACTGTGTGGTGTTGATTTTGGCGTGGCAGTAGGGCTTTTTTTTTAATATACCCAACATATATTTAAAAGAGAATGTCTGCAAGTTATTGGTTGTGTAGTTAATATTTCAAATCATTATTTTTTCCATTCTTCAAAAAAAAAATTTATAATTGGTTACAAATTGTTTGTGATATATGACGTCTATGCTTAGCTTTTATATATATATATATACATTGCATACATAAGTTATCATGTGTGTGTGTGCGCATCAGATTTAAAAAACGTCACATACGGAAGTAGCTATCACCTTTTTAAGCATCTTCGTTTTATGTTAAAAGTATAAGTTTTGAAAAATTTTAATTGTTTGTCTGAAAACCGCTGCCACGCCGGCTCATAAAAAAGAAAATAACACAAACACTTTTTGAGACTCGTACAAAATAGTATTCGCATGCCTCCAACACATCCATACATATGTAGATTCGTAACTGCAACACATTCAATTTGAAAATTGCATTCTCTTGATCATATAAAACTAAAATCCACAGCCACGCTTAATTTTTTAATTAATTGTAATTACTGTTAAACAAAACGATTTAAATATACAAATAAACAAATGAATTGCGATTGGCTTTGTTGTATGCTCTTTGTTGTTTATCCAGAGTGGGTATATTTGTGGATGTTGACATCGTTGTTGATGCTATCAACGATTTCGATGAAATATCGATATATATATTCATAAGCATATCATCGAATCATTTTGCGTTTTGCAACTCCCTTTTGCGTTCTGCTCGCTTTTTGTGTTCTGTTTGGGTCCCAAGAATTACAAATTAAAATAAATAATGTTGTAAACGCTTTTATAATGGCAAACCAGTGACGTTGGTAAAGAAAATGTGCCAAGGTGTGGAATGACATTGCCGGAGTGCGCAACTAAAGAACATAATAAAGTTTTTTCCTTAAAGTGCGTGATGTCATAGTGGTGCTATATACAAGCGCTATGTACATATAAATGTACGTACGTATGTATACTCAATACTTTTCGTATATGTACATACATATATAGGAATGTACAAACATTCAATAAAAGTGCTAAAGTGCTGAATATCAGTGGGTGTAATAAAATAATAACAACATACTTTTATATATACACAAGCAATGAATTAAAACTTAACTTAATTTATGTACATGTAGATGTGAGTGTTTTCTTCTGTTTTTTCAACCTTTTAAACAATAAAATAAGCAACAAACTGAAATTTAAAGGTCAAAAAATGTGCATTCTTAGACACATTTATGCAAATGTACAAACATATGTATGTTTATTTATATTTATATGCGCTATAAAAAGAGAAAGAGTATATTTTTTTGCGCGACGGTGTTCACAAATAATACCGATTGGTTGTTCGATTTAGATACATATGTTTATTTGTATCTGCAAAGATTCACTAAACCATTCACTTGACATTGAAATTTTAATTTTAAATGTCGTAATAGGATACATAATATACTTTTAACTGATGTTTATATATGTTGTCACTTACAATTATTTACGAATACACTATATTAAATATGTGTTGGGTATTAATTAATGGTTCTAACTGGCCAAAACTTTTGATTGTGGTGATAATAGTGCTAATAATTTTTCTTATCTTTTTTGATTGGGTAATTTCTTGTAATTTCACAAAATAAAGTATATGTTTTGGTCCGAGCAAAAGCATCAAACAACATAATAACAATGTTGTCTGCTTATTGGTATTACTTACAAAGGTGTATTTTTTATTTTGTATAGAACATTCGGATATCACCCGTTAAAGAAAAGAAAAATATTTCTGTTAAAGTGCGTATTTTATATGATCACAATTGTCTTCAATAAGAGAAACAAAAACATGACCACTCAATAAATGTGGATTGAGTTCGTGCCTTAACTTAAAATCCATTTGATCTGCACTAAGTTTGGATCGCAATGGGCAGCGTTTGGAAACGTTTGCAGAGAGTTAACAAACGTGCGGCGAAATTTCAGTTCACTGCCTCCTATCATGACCTACGATTGGAAACCACCGCCAAGTGGTAAGTTAGACACTCACTCAATATAATCTATATGTATTACATCTACGAATATTAAGATAACTTCCATTTCCTTTTGACTCAAGATATACTACACTTGAGTCACTGCTTCCTGGCACATACAAGATTTAAATACGAATGTTTGTGTAAATAAATAAGTCAATGCATATCTGCACTATGACTCTTGTGGCTTGTGGCAGCAGCATTAAAACGATAATAATATTGTTATCAACAAGTTGTGCTTGTTGTTTGCCATATACAATTCTAATTACTTTTTAAATTGTGAGACTATAAAAATCTTAATACTAATTATAATTAATTAATTAAAAAATAAAAAAGGTCTTTTGGAATTTTTTGTCTTAGTATGTTGTTGCTGCATTAATAACCACGTTCTATTAGGAAAAATAAATATAAATATTTATATAGACATATTAATATTTACATATAAAATGCGAAGTCCTCAAAAATCACGTATTATTATTTTATATGTATTTGCGTGCATAAAATCTTATTTTTCTTATTTATCTTAGGCGTCCTTCAAATCTATCCGTAGTGTGGACGAGACGTTCGAGGCGTGTTGCTAGCTCTCCATTGCCATGGGAACCAGACATGATGAGCCCACTAGTGGGCAACATTTCGTGGCCAGTACCAGACAATCACGCTATATCGGTTACATTATTCAAGGACCCCCGCACTCATGAGCTGGAGGACAAGGATTGGACATTTGTAATCGAAGATGTACGTAAATATATATATAGGTAGTTTGTTATTTATTTTAAGTATTGATTGATTAGAAGAACGGTTTCCATTTTATATAATATAATTATTTTATAAATGTTTGTAGATATCACTACTGGGCAAAAAGCGTGTATTGGCAAACGCAAGCATCAATATGCGTAAATATGCTAGTATTGAGTCTACGCAGCAAAGTTTTACTTTAAACTTCAAACCAGTTTCTCGGAAAATAACTGCCGCTGATTTGGAATTGACAATCAGTTGTGTCTTTTTGCGAGAAGGAAAGGCAACGTAAGTACTAAGGATAAATTCGTATTAACCCCCTGTACATAAATAATTAATTTATTTGGTAACCTTCTCAGAGATGAGGATATGCAAAGCGTTGTCTCATTTATGTCGGTCAATAACAATTGTGATGTAGCACCTCTTGACGACTTGGAGGATATACCAGACTTGGAAATCTCTGGAGACATCTCTGATAATTTATATGACTTCACTCAACAGTTGGAGCAGATGACAACAAGCCTAAATGGTTGTATCGATGTACCAACGCCGCTGAGTGGTGAGTGTTAATATCTTTTAAGCAACTATCAATGGTAAAAATGTGTTTTTTGTCTAACTCTGGGAATGTTAGGCATTTAAAAATATGGATATTTGTACGTATGTAAATATATGTAGTTGTACGATTTCGTATTTTATGGTAATATATATGATAATAAAACTTGTATTTGTATATGTATATGTAGAAAAGTTTAGATGTCTATTATTTACTGTAAATATTTATTTGACTAAAACGTTATTCAAAACTCTTCTTTTTTGGTTTGTAATCTGTAATCTGCTCCAATACGACACTACGCTCTTATGTCACAACAAATATTATCGTAAACGTTGATATTTCGGTGTTGTTATTATCGGTAGTCCCATCATTATCCGAAGACCCAACTCCATTGGCCGAGTCATTTAATCATTTACGTTTTGAACTAGAAGCCGAACGTGAAAACAAACAGGAAGCCGTAGGATCACCGCCTCCGATATTGCTTGAATCAGATGAAGCATTAAACACTCCAAGAGCATCAAATTCGCAGCATGTTATTCTTAAAACCCCAACCAAGGGTGTAGACGATGGCCAGCCAAATGGAGAAAAACCAACCTTGACGTTCAATCACAACGAAAGATTCTATGAAGTGCTCACATCGACGCCTGTAGAAAGGGCTGCAAATGCAACAGACAAGATTAAAAAAAATAATTCGAACAGAGCTCTTATTTTTGAAAAGCAAGATTGCAGCTCTGTAGAAATATTGAAGTCACCGGAACACAATGCTTATGTTGATAAAGTAACTGCTGCCTTGAGTGTTAGTACTACCGGCACCACCTTTACCTCCACAACCACCAAGACATCTGAATCAGCACAGTCTGTCATGGAGCAGACCAAACCACCAGAGGACGTGGCTGTCGTATCCATCACTAAGCGCCCTGAACTTCAGCCCTTGAACTTGAAGAAAAGTTATGAGACTGCACCAATTATTAATAGTTTGGCAACGATAAAAAACTCATCTTTAAATCCAGTGGAGAAAATAGTGCTGAAGGATAACACACCGGGCCAAGATTTGCTAGAGTGGTGCAAAGAGGTTACCAAAAATTATCCAAATGTTAAAGTTACAAATTTGACAACCAGCTGGCGCAACGGCATGGCTTTTTGTGCAATAATTCACAATTTCATGCCACATTTGATGTGAGTAGCAAATTAATCTTAACTTCTCACCAAGAAAATAATTATATAACTGCCCACAATTGTTCATTCTAGAGATATGACGAAGCTGAGTGCCCATGATGTTGTTGGTAACTGTCGCATTGCGTTCGATGCGGCGGAAACATTAGGAATACCACGGGTTATAGAGCCACGAGATATGAATTTGCTCACAGTACCAGATAAATTAGCAGTTATGACCTATCTGCACCAATTGCGGGCACACTTCACAGGCAAACAATTGCAAATAGAGCAAATTGGTATGTTGCCCATAATAAACAAATATATATATATATATTTAATATTATTTTTTTTATACATTCTTATTACGTTTTAAGGGCCGACATCGGACGAGTCAAGCTACGTTATCGGCAACTACAAGTCAGACAACTTGTCCCAAAACCTTATCAATTTTTCACACCTTAAGACACAGCTGTTGCCATCGTTGGATGACGAAATCGTGAGCCAGCAGCAACAAATGTCTCCAACGAGTAAAAAAGACGTCAAGAATCTTATACTAACAAGTTCAAAGAGTATTTTGGGTAAAGTCCTATCTCCAACAAAAGATAAAAATTCGATCAACGCAACTCAGACACAGACAAGTCAAACAACTAAATCGTTACTGGGTCGCCAGACTCCTCCGCCTTTCGATGGTAATGGCGACAATACATATGAGGAAATACAAAAGCTTAACAAGGAACCAACATCTCCTCTGTCGCTGGATACCAATGCAACAAATGTAAGTGTAAACTCGTTCAGATGAACTTATTTCGCTGTGATTACATTTTGCCGTATAGAAGGTATAGTTTTATCTATACTGCTCTAATATTTGGAATTGATGAGGCTTGGTAATTTTGTTGATTAACATTAGTTTAGTTGGTTTGCCTTAACTATTGTTGTTCATTAATTTACATTTTATTTTGCGAATGCTTCGGCTTCGGCTACTGCTTCTGTTTTTTTGACTTTTTTATTTGAATTTTCGTAGCGAATTTTAACGCGCCACAAAGAAATGAGTGAAAAAGCTAAGTTAATGATGGAAAAATTAAAAATTTCTAACTGTAACGAGCGCCCAGATGCCAACGATGTAAGTAACAGCACAAAGCTAGTTGCGCATTGCCTGCATGTGCCGCATTTTATTAAAATTAAACAGCGAGAGAATATATTTTAAACAATTTGCATAACTATTTTAACACAGGAGGAGCGACAGCAGCGATTACGAGAGCAGGCACGACGTCTTATATCAGAAACAAGAAGTAGAGTGACCGGGCCAGTAAACACTGGAGTTGACAGCCCCACAACCCCAACTAAGCTGAAGCGTTTCAATTACACACCAGAACGAACCATTTCGCCTATACACAATGGCGGGGACTCCTATGTCGACGTCACCACAAACCAAATAGCTTTCAACCGGATTAAGGCCGAGCACTTCGTGAACCACGCGAGTCCTAGTCATAGATTAAGCGATGGCAACAACACTCCTTTGCAATCATTCAACGCGGTTGTCGAGAGGATCTCACCAAAGAATGAAAAGAGAGTTAGTACTAGTTTTTAGTTCATATTGCTCTTGCAGAATATTTGTTTACTACTCTTCGTTTAAGGCTAAAATATGCCTATAAAAACATAATGTTCAAAAAAAAATCTGCAAGCTTAAGCATATGTAAGTTTCGGCTTGCCGAAAATATTACATCTTTTTTTTTATTAAATTGAAAATTTTGTTTTTGCAGAACGATAAGCTTACGTATATTGAGTCCGAACTGGAAGCACTGGAACGGGAGCAGGAGGCAATCGACCAAAAGGCTAGCAGTCTCGAGGCCAAACTGCGCGCAGTTATGGGCGGTAATCCAAGTAATAATCAAAAGGGTACAAATTCTTTCCTTAGACTAATACGAAATAGCATCGGTGGTGGTGATGTCATTCGCATTAAGCTGCTTGACTCAGATGATTCAAATTTATTTGGTAGTGATGTAAGCGGTACTGGTAGTGGTAGTAATGACGATGAAAATACACAGAGTGATACTTCCAGCACATGCAGCCCCAAAGTGCACCGTCGACAAAATCAGGCGATCGAGATGCAGCCGATGCAGCTGTCACGACCACGGCCTCGCGCCAATTCTTGTTTTGTGAATGCCAATGTTAACTATACAAATTTTCGACCCACATGTCAACAACAACAACACTTACATGACCATCATTGTCATAATCATCATCAGCATGGTTCTGGTCAACGTCCGCACCACGTTCATCACGTGGGACCATGTAGTCATTTGCTTGGTAACTCCGCCTCGGTTGCGTCCTCCCGACAATCCTCCTGTGATAACCTTCAAGTCTATAGTGTAAATGAGGATGCCCTAATTGCAGCGACCTCAGCACCTCGGTGTCAACGTGATCGCCACAATGGCAGCCAGCAGAAACAGCGATGTATGCGTTCGCATGGTCTTTGTGGTAATAATGATGTCGTTTCTTAAAGGCCGAATATGTTGTTAACTGCTTTTGCATAATGCGCGCAACAGCACGCCACAGCTAAATGCCTGCTCGCCCGCAAATCTTTCATCTGTGTTTATGTATAATTGCTTTTAACTGCATTTATTTTTAATGGAGTTTAAACCTTTACCTGCCTTGACCTAAATTCCTTATAAATTTTAATCATAACCACAATGAAAATAACACTAATCGCAAACTAGCGCTCTACGACGGCGAGAAAATACAACCGCAAACATACTGTTTTTTTATATCATACAGACTGTTAAAATCTTTACTTAATATGTATTATCTAGTTTTCCGCTTTATTTCGAGTTTGACGAGACTCTCAACCACTTTTTAACCTTCACAGAAACTGAAGAAACTGAGGAGCAATTACTTTCGCAGTGGTTTACATTGGTAAACAAGAAAAATGCTCTTCTAAGAAGGCAGATGCAGCTAAACATTCTGTAAGAAATAAAATTAGAAGTAAGATTTCTTAATCAGCAATAAAAAACCTTCAATTCTGCTATTAGCGAACAAGAAAAGGATCTTGAGCGGAAATTCACGATGCTTAATCAGGAGTTGCGCGCTGCACAGTCCGTTGAGGATTGGCGTAAAACGGAGGTGCAACGTGAAAAAGAGCGGCTTTTACTCGAGGAACTGGTGACTATTGTTGATAAGCGGGATCAACTTGTGCAACATTTACACAATCAAGAAATAGCGTATGTATACAAACTAGTTATATTATAATTAAACTTGCTGATTTTGTGATCGTTTCGCAGTATTGAGGACGACCACGAAATAGCCCGCGAACTTGAACAAGTGAACATTAGCGGAGGCAAAGAAAAGTGTCTCATTCAATAGGCACAAAACAAATAAAAACAAAACACCTGATGTAATTCAACTTGACTGGAGATTATACCTATAATATAATAAGTATCTATCTACATAACTTTATTGCGATGCGTGCACATGATTTAAATGTAGGTATAAATAAACATACTTATGAAACAGATCAAAGATTTTGTCGAAGATCTTGCAGACTGGAAACAAAAGTTTAAAATGGGATATAGAATTTTTAAAGCAAAACGTCCGATAGCAAACTAAGCAGATTTCAAGTTTCATAACAAATTAGAATATTTAACCCAAATCGATATTGTCATATTTTAAAATAAAATTTTTTACAGCTTAACCATACCATAAATTATAAAAACATTTCCTTTGTGCCATTATTTTCCTTTTGCTTTAAATTTACGGAAATAAAAAACGAAGACCCAAATGTGAGTTTAATATTTTGCATAGCCTACATGCGTATTAAGCATTAAACGAAAACGCTTCATCCCTAAGAATATGTATAATATGTTTTGTACATAAACTGGTCTTATTTAGTTTTTACCTTAATCTTATTTCATTATTTAATGGTGGTTTACTTATATATGTTGCGATTGTCGTAATTGGCAAAATGTAAAGCCAATGCTTCATCTTAGTGATCCTTTTAAAAATACAATTTTATATGTACATTTAAAAACAAAAAAATTGCAAATAAACATGCGTTAATTAAAAATGTGAATTTGACTTAGTTTATAGAAATATATGGACTGGGTATTTAGATTTAGCTTGGTAAATAATATAACTAATTCTCAAAACTATCACACTGAAAATAAATTCGCAAAATTCTCTAACGATGCGCACCGTGGAGGAACTCTTGTGTCTGACTTCAAAGAACTCACGGATTTGTATCCCATTTTCTATATCAAAAAGTGGTGTGCCAGATTTCTTACAGCAATTCATAAGTCTTAATGCCCAAAAGCATATTTTATTCAAAGGATGAATATATTTTATTTAAAACAGGTAATACAAAACTATTAGTGTATAAAAAATATATGTAATATCCCAGATCACTTATGTAACTTAATCTTTCATTTTTTGTGAATATTTTTTAGATGTTGCATTAAAAGATTTATGCTTGTAATTACTTATCAGCTGGGCTAAGATATAACAATTTATAATGAAAAACACAGCACTCTGAAGACCAATCCAATCAAATGTATGCAAAGATTTAAACTCTAGCAAATATGCTGGCAGAAGCCAGAGTGCTTGACCAAATAGCCAAAAAGAAAGTAATGATGCACACCGAATCCAGGACATATGCTGAAAGTTTTTTATGCATAACGGCAGAACAGTCAAATGCCAAATGAAGTACTGGGATGTGACCACAGTGTTATAAGTGACAACAACAAAGGCTAAACAGAACGCGCAAAATGCTAATGTCTGCCGATTTTGTCCAAACCTCCAGCTCAAATAAAATAGAAGTACCAGCTGCGGAACTATAATAATACACTTTAGAAGCAAACTGGATTCCTCAATATCTTCCGCATTGCTCAGATATTGCAATAAAAAATATAGCGAAAAATTGTGGCGCACATCCTTTCGCATAACGTGGTAAAAGTAGGCTTCATAAATATATTGCCATCCATACAGCATATAAAAAATCCAAGTGAAGGTCACCAGTCCCAATAAAGTGCCGAGCACTAGGCATAGTTGCTGCTTGTTGGGCAAAATTGTATTTAGTTTAGGTGGTCTTAGAAACGGCCCAGTCGATAAGCAGAGATAGTAAGCTAAACTGAAGACTACCGGATAGATGCGCAAGTGTATCACAAATCCGTGAGACAAACCGGCACAAAAAATCATTAAAGATTTAGGTAATTGCTGTTCCATTTTGATAAGTAGATAGATACTTAACAGCACAAAGAAGCTTGGTATGCTATCACCATTGCCACGGGTCGATATTACCACAGTAAGCGGATTGTAGAGCCAAAAGCAAGCAGAGATTAGTGCTAATTTATCAGTACGTTTGCACTCGTCTTGATACTCCTTATGCTGCATCTGTAAATCCAAGCGTACTTGGCCATATATTAGTATCGCAAGTAGCAGATCAAACATCGCATATATCACTTTCCCGCAAGCATGATGCAGCAAAACGTTCGGTATTTGCATGTATGCTAGAATGGGGCTGTAGCGGTAGGTGTGCCGGGCAAACGGTGTATCTCCATTTAACACCAACCGTGCACCGTCCGTTACCACTTTATAGTCTATGTCTGTGTATGGCACTAGTGATCTCGCGTCGTGTTGTTGGGCATACAATATGAGAACCAGTCGCAACACAGCAGATATCAGGAGATGAGTACGGAAACTAAAATTTGACAGGTACCGACATGCATTCTGTAGCCGAGGGTTTTTGTTAAACGCCATCATTATCATGGTATTTCGAACAGGATTTGACATAAATTTCTTACAGCTTTGTTTTTAATTCTTTAGCGGCTTTACGTATACAGTCTAAAAACTCTTTAAACTCCGTTTCACAAATCATTTGCTGCACGTTAATATCCCGAGACACACACGCCGCATACAAAGATGCCTTGTCAGAGCACTTCGTAAGCAGTACTGGATAGTTGCGAAGTCGTGTATTGGCTTTGCGCACAGATTCCATGCCTTAGCGCTTATGTGGCGGTGCACGTGGACCCTTTAGAGGTACAGGATCGGCCACGAAGGTGTCGTAAAGCGGTTTCGAGAAGAATATCAAAAGTGATGTGGTTAAAAATGTAATTTGAAAGAGTCGCGGATTACGCTGTATCCAAGAGCGTTTTGGCAGCACAGCTGTCCGCTTGCGCAAATACGGTTGTTGTCGCTTGTCCAACAAATCCTGGATATCTTTCGGCGGCTTATATGGTGGCACTGATGATGATGTTGGCATTATTTTCCACTACTAAACGAAAATCTGTTATTATTCTCGCATGTTAAGCATATTAATAATTACAACACCTGCTAGACGAGTTGGATGTGTCTTTTGATTTCGGCTTTTCTAGGTGAGGTTCTGCCAAATTAATACCGCTGCAGCAAAGAGATTCCTTGTACCACTTCAAACAGCAAATCCGCATTTCCTCGAGGACCTCAGTGCATTTGTCTTCTTGGTAGTTGTTGTCTGCAAATACATGTTAATTATTAAATGCATATTATAATTACATATTTCAGAATACAGGCAGATTATTGCATAAGATGTCGAATATGTTATGTTCATACCTCTCAAGCAACTTTGTATACGGCAAGCGAAAAGTTTGCATGGATCCTTACTAACCTTATGCATCTATACAAACCAGTTCGGCTTGTAACAAAAAATTGGAATAATATATAGAATTTGCTGACGAAAAGATAAATTTATTAATTTGACTTTGTGTTTGACATTCACATGGAATTTTTAAAAGGCTGCCACACTGTCAACATTTCAGAGTAATGAAACGACAGTCAAAGGGTTCTGGGAAAAAGCTGCCACATTGTCAAAAGAAAAATTTTTGGAAACATCTACAAAGGAATCGGAAATACAGAAGTTTTGCATCATCTTTAAACTTTAAAATATCAATTCAAAAAATAAGTAGTTACAAAAAATATTTGGTGATTGTTAAACAATTTATAGCCAACATATCGAGGTGAATGTCTACTTAAATATTTTTATGTGAATTTTTGCCATTCTCAATAAACCGTATATTAGGAACAATTCTTGTGTAAAAAAATTAAGCAAGCAAGTTATAATTTGGACTTATTATTTTAGTTAAAGGAATTTTCGATTAACATAGGGATTTATTTGGAAGTGTACTAATGCCGTCAAAAAAGAAAAAATACAATGCACGCTTCCCAGCGGTAAGTCAAATATCCAGATTTTTTTTGTTGGCAGAAATGCATTCTGCTTGTCTGTAAATGCTGGGCGTCCATCAGCAACACAACAGTGGGCTTATCAGTTTGTATATAATGCAAACGTGTATTAGTATAATAATTTGTTGTTTTTTCTTCTCTTTTCTTTTTATTGACAGGGTCGCATTAAGAAAATTATGCAGAGTGATGAGGAAATTGGTAAGGTTGCACAGGCGGTACCCGTTATCATTTCACGGACTTTGGAGCTATTCGTCGAATCGCTGTTAACTAAAACGATGCGCATAACAAATTCGCGCAACGCCAAAACCCTATCGCCATCACACATGAAACAGTGCATTATGTCCGAACAGCGTTTCGATTTTTTAAAAGACCTTGTCAAAAATATACCAGATATTAGTGTTGCCGAGGAGGCGGCATTCAATTACAACGACGATGATGTCCATAGCTCGGAAGAACAATATCCAGACTCGGATACGCCGTATGATTTAAGCCTGCCGTCAACATCAATACGATCCTTGCCCAATGGAAACAATGCCTCCTATGTCCGTTCTGTTAGCTTGAATGGAGCTGGACAGAAGCGAACTCATAATCCAACCACACCACAGTCAGTCATAATGCAAACACAGATGCAACAACAGCTGCAGCGAGTGCATCTGCCCCCCACAAAGTTGGCACGGTCAGAATCAACGCCAGCGTATAATTCCCGTGGCAGGCCACCAAACAGCAATGCTGCCCACTACAGTAGTAGTAGTAGTAGTAGACGAGAACCTCAAGACACTGCCATACCTGCGCCAATTTCCAGTTTCGAGGTGCTGAACAAGCCTGTAGTCAAAATTGATTATAGCAACGTCCAAATGACAACTAGCCCATTTTGTCCTACAAACGTTGATGCCGGCAGGACATCTTCTAATGCCGCATCAAACTTAAATATTGCGTCACCAGTTATAAACATTGACCTAACAAATATAGTCGCATCTGGCACTGTACCCACCCCAACAAAGATTAGCTATGGCATATTATCGATGGATACGACCAACTGCGTCAGTGGAAATAATAATTCAATTACAAAAATCGATACATCGGTCGACTACAGCGCTGGAAAGAATAAAGGTCCAACCATTCCAAAGTCAAATTTGACATCCGCGCCAATTACTGAATCGCTTTTTGAATTAGATGAAGACTACGACAACATTTAAATATCATTTTTTAAATGCACTTTAAATTATTAATATATAATATTATTATACTTTAGATATAATTAAGCCGATAATAAATTTGAAAAATTAAAGACCATTTTAAACGCTGCGAAATTTCGTAAATAATTTATTTGATATAATATTGTGTAAAAAAACTATATTGTCTACGGCAAAACTTTATTCAATAATGCATATAGAACTATTTGTCAGAAGAGATGCCTCCTTGAATAATCTTTTGCATATCGTCCCCAAATTGGAGTACATTAGCATACATTTGAATATATACTTTTTTAGTTCGCGATAAGTTTTGGAAGATTTAAATAACGTAAGTAGTTATCACTTTTATATTTTTAAAATTATAAATATGTGGATCTGTTATTTATTTTTTACAATAATTACTTTCACTAAATTTAACCATAACTAAATAAAATACTGTTACGATTTTAGAATGTATTTAAATAAATATTTATTAATTTCTCTTGCCTATGATAAATCATGTTTAGGAATTAAACAATAAAACACACATTACTGAGGCACTTTTTGGCGTATATAACAATGAAGAAAATAATTAAATAAAATGCATATCTTGCTTTATACTAATAATTGGCTATTTACAGTTATAGATCAAAATAAGTATAACAATAAAATTATTTGGGTACAATATATATACGCATATCTAATTTATATTATATGTATTTACTAGGAATAAATAACCATATTTTGTGGATTATAAAAATTTTGGCACGTAGAAAGATTTCTTTAAAAAAATAAGTTATTTTGTAGTGTTCGCCCTAAATCTAGTTAATAATTGGTAGTTACTCTAAAAGATTGCAGTCTATAGTTGACGAACTTTATTTTATTTGTTACAATAATATAAAAATTTCGTCGGACAAAAGAAACTTAACGAGATCGAAATACGTACATATTATTATTTAAGATTAATTGCTTATCTATTTACACGATCCGGTCCTTTAGAGTCGACGTACTTAAAAATACACACATAAATATGTACAGTCAGTAAATGATTAGGAATATAATAAAATATTATTAAGAATTACAAAGACTTATTCAATAATGTTGGATATGCAGAATTGTTCCTTTTTATTATATATAAAAATCGAAATGTTACGTAAATCCGCGACTTGGCGATTGCACAGGTGAAGGTGGCGGTGGCAGCGGCGAAAAGTACGTTGAGCTCCGTGACGATGGAGACGGCGGACATGAGGACTCCGGCACAATACGAACATCGCTGTGATAATGGGAACGAGGTGTTGGCGGCGGCGGATATGGTTCGCTATCATAGCCAAATTGCAAACAGACAGCTGTCGAGTTGGATGGCAACTTGTTGGTGGTGCAACCATTATTACTATTGTTGCTGTTCGATTTGCTTGTGTAGTTCGAATCCGATTCATCACAAATGTCGGTGGAGCACGGTGTGGGTGGGGGCGGTTGATTAATGATTTTATAGTGTCTGTAGGGACGACGTGAACGCGTTGCCGGCGATGGTGGCGGATTGATCGGATATGCCACCATACTGCTACCATTGGTCGTTGAACTAGATGCACCGGTTATATGATTGCGATCATATGAGTTCATACTGTTCCGCGAATTAAGAGTCGACATGCGCACCGCATCCGCTACTGAAGCAATTTTCGAGACTCTATGCGATTTGGTGAGTGTCGACGGTGATAGGGGATCGGATGCCTGGTCATCCTTTGGCTCTGTGCGGCTCTTGCCAATGCGGGTGCGACAGAATTGCAGCAAATACACAATCGAGAATATGATTATCATGGTAGCACCAATCAATATCATAAAGATGCGCTTATCCGACGCTGGCGCCATACGACGCTGCACACAAATGTCCACAGACTCGTCGGCGCCATCTGCGCAGTTCTCCCAACCATCGCAAAGAAGCGCAGCCGAAATGCAAAGCTGATAGATTATTGGAAATTAATGTTATACACAATTTTCGATATACACTTACTACTACTAACCTTACTGATGGGGCACTGAAATTCACCCGGTCTCTTGCAGCAGTCGGCCTCGTCGTGACCATTGGCACAGTTTGTTGTGCCGTCGCAAACTAAAGCTTTGTCAATACACTCACCAGATTGGCAACTGAACTGATCGCCATGGCAGGAGGGACAACCGACCTCATCGGATTTGTCTGGGCAGTCTTTTTGGCCGTCACAGCGCCACGACGCCGGTATACAGTCCTTGTTCATATCACTATTGCCAGCAACAGGCGCCGCACACGTAAAGTGATCTGGCCCGCATGCAGGAAGTGCACCGCAATTCTCCCTATCCTCAAGCAACATGAGATGCTTGGGACAAGAGCAAATCTCACGTGAGTGCCTAACATCATCGCCATCTGCTATGCAAATGTGAGAGCACTTCGTGCGACTATGTAAACAAGTGTGATTACGCAGCAATTTCGCATCCGGTGTCCAAACTGCCCGTATGTCAGTGATCTGCAGCAGTCGCTGAAGCTCGGCCGAACGACGCTCCCCTGTCACCGTGATCCGCTCTACTCCGGTTTTGTCATCCAACCAGTAGACAAAACCACCCAGCGCCGCAATGTTAATCACCTGTGAGATGTGCATGGACACCAGCGTTTTTCTAATTGCAAGTGAGAATTGAAAATAAATTGTAAAAGAAGCAATGCAAAGCAACAATATACTAACATGTTTTTGCCATTAATGTCCATTGCATCTATCCGCTTGCCGTGAGCATAGTATATCATATCGGACTGCTGATCCAGGGCAAGTGTCGTAACACCCTCCAGCTTATAGGCCAGTTCCATGCGGTCATTGCCATCAACGCGTGCCCTGATAATGGCCTGATGGCTGCCCACATCTGACCAAAAGATCAAACGCTTGCTCGCATGCACCGCTATGTTCCGCGGTTTCTCAGAGTCTCCCGTGTCAATTACACCAATTGATTCGCCCAGAAAACTAAATTTATAATGTATAATATTCATTGTTATATTGTTTATATCTTTTCTTCTGCAGCGTACCTGGTTACGTTGATGCTGTTCGAGTAGGAGCACGTCCAGAAGAGTAAGCGGCCAATAATGTCAATGGCAATGTCGAATGGTTGGCCTGTGTTCACCAATACACTGGTTTTAGTGCCGTTGGCCAGAGACCGTTTAATGCTGTGACTGCGTCCTTCGATCTGAGTAGGTAAATCGAAAAAAATATACAAAAAACCAGCATTAATTAATTTTATTAATTTGATAATCATATTTTTATCTGCGCTATTTAATTTATAATAATATTAATAAATTTGTTTCGGAGATTCATCCTGACTTGGATTACATTTATATGATAATGCTTGTCTTCTTACCCAGTAAATGTGATGCGTAATGGGATCATAATCCACGGCTCGAATATTCTTGCCCGACACTGGCAGTGGAACATTGGGACAGTCTGTGGAATTGGGAAGCAAGCGACCGAAACTGTTGCGCTGACTAAAGATGATGTAGTTACGTGGTGGTATGCAGGAGACACCATCCTTGGCTAGCTGATAGTGGGTGGGGCAGGCACAGATCATGCCTCGCCTCAGGGGCTGCGCGAGACACAAGTGCGAGCATCCGCCGTTGTTCACCTTGCATGGATTAATGCCCGTCTGTCGCTTGTCATTAAAAACGAGCAGCGACGTTATATACGTCATTCCCGAGTGGACTAGGCTTCGATTTTGTCCACTGACTTTGTGAACACGCTCAATGTCGCCGGTGTTCCAGTCACTCCAATAGATATAGTCTTGATACAGAGAGACAGCATAGGGTTCATCGATGTCGCTATTGACGAGAATCTGTCGCCGTTTTCCATCCCAGTCGGCGCATTCAATTTTCGCCGGACGTGATTGTGTTGCCCAATACAGACGCCGTGTGTCCTGGTCAAAGGTCAAACCGGCCGCATGATTTGCACCCGCAATAATTGTTTGCAGCTCATTGCCATCCATTGTGGCGCGTCGTATCGAATCGGACGGTGATTCCGTCCAGTACATATAACCACGGCGCGGTTCGAGGACAAGTGAACGCGGCTCCTCCACTCCTTTCCATAGCAGCACACGACGACTGCTGCCATCGAGACGGGCTACTTCAATCCGACGTGCCTCCGCATCCGACCAGTAGATGTTGTGCCCTAGCCAATCGACGGCGATGCCATCGGGTCCAATCAGACCGGAGTCAACAATGCGCTGCACATAGGAGCCATTGAGAAAGGCACGATAAATGCATTTGCTTTTCTGATCCGTCCAATAGATGCGACGCTCATCCACAGAAACGTCCAAGGCATGCGCATCGCGTACATCTTTAAAGGGAATGCGTTCATCATTGTGATTACCCTCATTGTATTCAATAGAGATGCGTCCAATGTGCTCCTGCCGTGAGAACAGCAAAAATGCCACTGGCACCACACAGGTGCGTTTGTCATTGGACAGCTCGTAATCGATGGCACAACGGCAGACGTAATCCCGCGGCCGATTCAGGCACAAGTGAGAGCAGCCACCATTGTGGGCAGCGCACGCATTTTGGCCACGCACCTCGCGGAGTCGCGTTACCTTCAGGCCCATCAAATCCGGATACTGATCGACGACAACAATTCGATTATTCCCTGTGATTTTATGCGCACGATCAATAGACCGCCGTTGCCAATCCGTCCAGTAAAGATAGTCATCCAGTATGCTCAGTCCAAACAGATGCTTGAGATTTTCACTGATCACCACGCGCCGATCGGAGCCATCCATGTTGGCCACCTCGATTTTGTCCGTTTTGCCATCGCACCAATATATCGTTTTCTGCTCAATGTCCAGGGCAATGCCATTGGGCCAACCCAGATTCTCGGAGACAAGTACAACACGCTCGGAGCCATCGAGAGAAGCACGCTCCACTTTTGGCTTCCGCTCATTCCAATCACTCCAGAACATCCAACCGAGCGAGGGAGCCACAGCAATGGCACGTGGCTCCTCCAGGTGCTCATAGATGAGTACTTTCCGCGCTTTACCATCTAAGCGGCAAACCTCAATTCGATCGGTTACCGTGTCCGTCCAATAGAGATTACGTGCCAGCCAATCCAAGGCCAAACCATCAGGATGCCGCACCTCTGAGGTGACAAAATCCGTAATACTGCTGCCATCAACATGTGAACGTCGAATTGTATACGCTTCCACATCGGACCAATAGATATGCTCATCCACCGGATCATAATCAATTGCGATCGCATATTTTACTTTGCCCAGCGGCAAGGGAAAGATTGTGTAATCTGGTGAGTCCAGAGAAATTTTACTAATCTGCGTCCGTTGAACGATAAAGAGCATTTCCTGTGAACCATTCGCACAACTATTGGCAGTCAGGAGTTTAACGCCCGTGGGACAGGCACAGCTATATCCTTGCGCATTTGTCGCCAGTAGGCACAGGTGTGAACAGTTACCATTATTCTGGGCACATGGATTATTTTCATATGGCTGCAGCGAAGCGGACCAGGCGCGTACTGAATTTGGCGCCTTCGGCGTATCAATTAACTCCTTCAACTCTTTGGTCTGCAAATCAAGGGCATTGAGAGAGCCACGTGACCAATCTGTCCAGTAGAGGCGATTGTCAAAGTATGTTAAGCTAAATGGATACTTTAAATTGTTAACTATGGTGCGTCGATTACTACCGTCAAGTTTCATCACATCAATGAAGCGATACTTTCCGTCTGTCCAGTAGATGAGTTCATTTTGTAGGTCAACCGCTAGGCCGTTTGGCCAGAACACGTTATCTTTGACAAGGGTCATTCGTGTTAGAGGATCTCCATCCATAGCGGCACGCTCAATCTTCGGATACTCGCCCCAGTCCGTCCAGATAAGCAGACGCTTGGCAGGCACGACAGCAATGGCACGCGGCTGATCCAATTCCGTCCAAAACAGCACTTTCTGATAGCGGCCGTTGATTGTAGCCACTTCAATGCGATTTTTTTCGCCATCTGTCCAGTATATCTTGTCTGTAAACCAATCAATAGCCAGTCCTTCTGGCTTATCGAGGCCCGTCGATATGATTGTTTGCTTGGGTGCCTTAGCCAGCGGCAGGGATGAGTTCGTCTGAGCACACTCAATGATTTCACGGCCGCAGTCTGTCCAACATACCAGATTCTTGGAATGGTAAAAGTCAATGGCCATCGCCTCAGCCAGATCTTTGATAATCACATCGATCTGTGGGCCACCAGTTGGCTTCGTTATGTTCGCCACCTGAATGTCGTGACGAGTGGTGAACAATAGAGTCGCTGGCGTGTTTATGAACTGCTGTTGTGCAATCGTCGATGTGGACACCATCGGGGATGAGGACGCTGATCCGTGAACTGCAAAGAAAATCAATTAGCACAGTTATACCCAAAACAAATTGTATCTTTAGCAAATGCTTTTAAATAAGTAAAACACCTCTCTTATTTATTTATAAGTGTATAATAATAGTAAATCTTGTATTATTATTAAAATAATAAAATAAAAATACTAATGTTTAATAAGTAAAAAAGTAACATAAACGATAATATTAAAATTCTTCAATGTACATACATAGAAAATACCGCAGAAATTAGACAAATTATTTTTTAAATTTTAGAAAAATCCACCATGAAATATAGGAATGCAAATCATAATTTTTTAAAAAGTCACAACCATAAATCAATTAGTGGGTTGAGTAAACCGGACAGATGGTTATCTCCAGCGTTGAGCCAGTTGCAAACGGAAGTTTCTCATAGTAATGTTAAGGATTGCACCCAAAACTGAAGTGAACAAAATATTTATGTACCTAGTTAATTTTCTTCAGGAGTCATGTTACCCTATATATATATATATATAAATGTTTTCTTGTCCAAGCGTCATTAACTCGCAGCACAGCATGCAATTTGCACGCTTACAAAGACTTGCCAAAACTCAGCTCCTCGTTCACGCTCCGAGGAACAAATGGGAAAACTTCATCGTGCTACCAAACAGGAATCAAAGTTAATGCTCGATTATAAGATGCCCTGTTCATATGGTACATATGGAGTTACATATGTAAATATTTATGTCAGATATGTCATTACAAAATATTATTTATTACTTGTAATAACGTCTTCCACATATGCGAGAACAAGCCGGCAGAAAATAAAATACAAGACATGCAGAAAGAAAAGCAGGAATGAACCCAGAACGATGCCCAGTATAGGTTTGCAAATAATGCAGCAATCCAAAACCAAATGCTGCACCACTTCACATCGACAACTCAGCAGTTAGTCAGCGAAGCAAACTTACATGACTATGTACAGTGTTTCTCATGAGTGCGCCGAGCTCATAATAGAACATCTGCACCCCGCCCACACACTCACCAACCAGTCAACCAACAACAAGAACCGAAACAGAAACAGCTCGAGCTGCACGACTTGATGTAACCATGGCCAGACCTAGGCCCCACAATTCATATTATAATAACGATGTGGGTTGGTCTGAGGAAACAGCACCAGCAGCAGCAGCAACACTACCAGCAGTAGGAGCACCCATTCAAGGCAGTTCAGCTTTACTTGCCATTCGCGTGCAATATATATTGTGTTAATTTTTATACCCTGAACACATTAAAAATGGGTAAAGGGGTATAACGGTTTTGTGCTTAAGTATGTAACAGGAAAACGGATTCAACTTCGAGTTCATAAAGGATATATTTTATTGATCAGCAATCACCTTCATTTTATTAATAACTTCCTTTGTTTCTCGAATATTGCTACAAATCGATTTCCGATAGGAATAAAGTCACCATTTTTAAAACAGTAGCTTCCTATCAAATTTGAGAAAAATCGTAAAAAAAATATTCGTATTACAGTCAAAAAAGTAAGCTCATATTAATCGCATTTCTTGTGAATAAATATTCTTATTCTTCTGGGCCAGTGCCAGCCACAAAAAATGAGAGTACTTCGAAGCATTCTAACATTTAAGCGTGCAAAACTTTTTTGAGAGATAATAATATATTCAATAGCTGTATTCAGAGTACTACAACATTCTTACTAGTTTCTGCTGCTGCTGTTACTTATTTGTTGGCTGGTAGTTGGTATTCACTGCCAACTGCTCCATCTATTCTATCTGTTTGCCTGGTTCATTTTACACCGTTGCTCATGCACAAACGTAAAGATTGCAAGTCGTGCTTAACTCAGCCTCAACTGTTGCCCATCAAGATTGCTGCTTGACTGCTGGCGCTGCTTGCATTGCGAAAATCAGATCTGAAACACACCAACACACACATTAACTAGGACATGTTGACCCATTAGGCTTTACAAATATCGCTATCCTAAGCAGCAGCATTTTATGTTGCTCAATTTTTCAGCATTTATTAATTTTGTCTCAACTTAATTTTATGTTTTATAGGAGAAATTAAGAGAGCTATTTTATTTGTATCACACAAGCAATCCTTTGAAAAAAATCACCCAACAATTCTTTCTTTCCGTCTTTTCAATCAGATAAACCAGCAGTACCGTCAAAAAGTCATCAACGGAAATAAGGAAACAGGAATGAACACAAAATAAATGCAGCCACAAAAGCATGTTTTGAATAAAAACACCTTGAATTTCCGACTATGAAATTCAGAAACTTACAGTTAAAGACCAAATTTGAGGCTAGACTGCAAATACAAATTTGTTATACAGTTAGTATGTGCATAAATGCGCACAATTTTAAGCACCAAAATAAGACACATAACAATTAAGAGAGAATAACGAACAATATATGTAAGATTATAGTGACCAACTTAAACTTAAACTTGAAACCAAAACTGACCGAAGACGCAGCAGGCTGAGCTGAAAAGGGTCGTCGTCGTTTCTTAACGAGTTGCTTGTTTATACCTCGACGACATCTTCTTCGCCGCAGCAGGGCAGCAAAAGACAACGCGTAAAGACAACAACAACAAATTACCATGAACCACAGCGAGGGCCAAAATAAAACAAGTAGGAATGATGTAGTCGAGAGTGAGCTCGCTTCGATATACTCTTTATACAGCTGTTTATTATATATCTCTAATTTATCCCAAAAATTCTCTTTTACAGAGCCCTAACTGAGATACATACATAAGTACAGACAATTGTTATTAACGGGGAATATTTATTCATGCAATAAAATATATTTGCGACTTTAATTTGGTTGTTTCTAATCCGATTCATTACATTTTACCAGTCGGTCAAAAATATGTCAATGTATATTTTTTATATCAATAAGAAGTTACTGCTTTTAAAATTGAACCTTTTGTAGCTATTGAAAGCGGTGTGTATTGATATTCGAGAACCGGAGGCAATTATAATTCGTGGCGTATTCGAGAAATGCCGGTGGTTAAACTATGCGGTCAGAGTGGCTGTATTTTGCCTGTTACATGCTTGGGCACAAAATCACTCAAACCCTTTTAACCAATTACAATAGATTCAGGGCATACAAAAAACTAAGCGGAGCACGTTGCAGATGCATCCATTAAAGTTGGTATATATGTTTATATGTAAATTGCTAGCAATGAGTACATGGTTAAGCAAGCCCATTGTTTTTTTGTTTTAAGCTTAATTCGTTAGTCGACCACCACTAACGGATGTAAAAGGATAACAAATACATCCAAGAGATCCATTTAGATCCACATAATATATATTTATTGTCAACTAAAGTCAGGCAAACCATCATCAACTTTAAAAAAAAAGTGATATCTTTCGTATTTGTGAGTGTTACCAAACATGTGCTCATAACAGAAGCAACTTTAACTCAAATTTAACACAACAATAACTTGAATTTAGTACAGTGATAAATATAGCACTTACCATTTTTGTACTGGAAACTATTTTGGATACAGCAGCTAATGATAAGTATAAGGCTTATCAAATAATTAATGGGTCGATTGTAACTGCAACGTTTAATGGCACATTTTGTTATTTTTTGTGTTCTTACGCACAATTGTTTATGCTTAATATTAATACGATGGCTTGTGTTTGGCCCGCGACGAGTCATTTTACGCCCCGGCCCGAAAACTGTAAATACATTTGACTTAAAAAACCTAATGGCAAATAAATCTTCTCTGATCGCTTCTATTTTATGCAAGCACACACATTAAATACACATGTTAAATTAAAAATGCAGTTATTGTTTTCTTTCTGTCAATAAACTGATTTGTGCCACTGTTAGTTGTTGTGCGTGAGCGGTGTCTGAGAGGAGGATGAGAGAGGGGCGTGTTCTTTGCCTTTGGTTAACTGAGATATTTGGGTATATTTGGCGCAACAAGCCGGCAACTGTCGCACTCGTCTGTCGTATACTGCATTTCCGCACTAAATAACTGCATATAAACACAATAAATATATATATAACAAAGTATATTCGTTTCGTTCTACGCGTGTTTGTTGCATTTAGGTGCGCTGCGTACAAATTACACTTGGCACAAACTTGTTTTTTTACACTGCGACAAGCAACGACCACAGCCTGGCAGGCTGAATTTATATATTTCACACGCTAAACGCCACGATAGTAATTATAATATATAAAACACAAAACCAAAAATATTTGTTTTAAAAATGTTCACTCTCAATGGTAGCCATTTTGATGCTGTTGTTTAATTGTTGAATCTTTGATAATTTGTTAAACCTTGTGATGCTTCCACTCTACGCTCGATACTACTCGATTCTAACCGTAAACAGTAGAATGGCCAATTCAGCAGTTCAGCAGGCTTAACAGTAAAATTAGTTAACATTTCTGTTATATTTACAATGTTATATTTCAAGCAAAACTGCTGTTGATGTTATGTGACTTTTAATTGAATGCGAAAACTAAGCGAACGCCAGTTTAACATGTTTTTTTAAGACTGTTTTTAACTTGCTGTTATGTTACAAAAATGTCTTTCATATCTTTAAAATGAAAAAATACCTCTATATAGTCAATGTTTCCAATTAATGCTGTTTACAAATTACGTATATTTATTTATTATTTCGATTTAAGACAAATATTTATATTGTGTAGCTTAAGTAAATGTTAAGCATGATTGTCCATAAACTGTAATTCCGACCACAAGAGTATTGCATTTGGTGGTAACGGTCGGGGCTGTGGAGAAAGCAACATAACAGACTGTCGCTCCATGTCCACCTCGGTGCTATAAGTAAACAAAATGGTATTATTGATCTATCAAAAATTTGATTTAATTCGAACAATAACAAACATTTTAAATCGGCTGAACACTCACACACAACAGAATCCAGCAATGTTGGTACCAATAACATCATCGTCCGTCGACTCCGCAAAGCTCAGCGTAAGAATGTGATGTAGCAGTGCCGGTGTTGCCGTAACAGCGACAACCTTTTTTTTATTGTCCTCCGCCTTCATGCCAATGGGCATGCAGGAATCAGGCAATGGTGGAGCACCAATTTTGTACAGGCGCAGATCCTGAAATTTGACCTCAAATGAGAAAGGATAGAAGGGTGTTCTGGCATTGCCGTAGAAGTACTCCTTTATCCGTTGTTCCCGTGACTCGTGGCGCAATCCCTTGCTGCGTTCCACGACGCCGCCACTTTTGGGGAGCAGCACAACATGCACGTTGCCGGGCACATCGCGCAACAGATCGTTGTACAAGCGTTCCTGATCCAGCACAAAAATTGCACAAGCACGATACGCTCGTGCCGCGTGCAACAGATGCTTATAGCCCGATCCCTTCACCCAGCCACAGGAGTTTACAATGATGCCCGAACTTTTCGCTGTGAAGTTAAAAATTTTTGTTTAACGAAGGTAAAGACCGTTTGTCAGTCTGCATGAGCGTAATTTTTTGATACCCTTAAGTCTATAGCCTTGGGGTGCTATAGATAATCGTAAATTGATAAGCCGCATATCTGCCACAATTTCGAAGCTACAGTCACCAAATTCTTTTGGTAGGTTGTAGGCAATGTTCTTCCAAGATCGGATGGTAGTAACCTTAAAGAAGGAAGGTAAACAAATCTTTGGACCACGCCCAATCGCGCCCCCAAAAGGCCTAAATCTGCGGCAATTTAACAGGTAAAATTACTAAACACCCAAGGTAGATAACTAGAACTGTCCCCAAAATATTTTTTGTTCTCGACTCACTTACTGCGCTTATTGGCATCCAGGGACTGCAGTGTAACTTCAGCCATTTTGGAGACGACCGCATTGTAGAGAACACTATTCGCACTGGGTGATTTGTGGCCAAAGTGATAAACGAGCGGCGCCGTCTTTGCGAATCCTTCCTCAATGCTCGCCGGCCGTTCAATGAGAATTGTGGCCACGTTGCCAGCTACGGAAATGGCACCCTGGCCCACATCAAGATCAGCATAAAGTGGTCGTCTGCCCACACGAACCGCATAGTTGAGCAGGATGCGGCACAGCGTACTCTTGCCCACATCCATGGGACCCACAATGAGTACATTTGGACCGCGTTTGTCCCGTAACTCGGCCTCGAGGCGGAACTGTTCCAGTGCAGCGTGACAATTGATGTATTGGATCATTGGTGTCTCCTTGGACATGTAGCAGACGTCCATTTGGCCAGAGACGTGGAGTACACAGCCTTGGTAGGTGAATATGGCCACTTTGGCGCCCACACCAAACTCATATTTCTTTTTTTTTACCAATTCGGTGCCAAACAGCTCCGCAAATCCAGTCAAAAGCTAAGCGAAAAAAATTGAAATCGATTTTGGTTTAAATCGGAATAAGTAAAAAATGCTTATAAATAAATTTTTACATACCGTCACCAGAACCTTGGCCTCTTTTTGCTCTATCTCGAAACGTAACTCGGAGTCGGCCTCCAAAGTGTACTCTCTGCCTTGACTGTTGTCTTCTGACATGGTCAAATTAAGTTAAATTTTTTATTAAATTATGTTAAATCAATAAAAACAATTGCATCGATTGGAATTTTAGTTCCGTTCAGCATGAGTTCGGAGTACGATTAAACGGTTCATAGAATTGAAGAAATGAACTGGGTCATAGTCACAGTACTGTAAATTTGGCCATTTTCTGCCTTGAAAATCTGTTTGTTTTTATTTCTAAATGTTAAAACACATTGTGTGAATGCTAAGTTTTCAATTTATATTTATAGTTAATATTCATCTGAAATATTGTACATACGAAAAGTACCCACAAGATTAAAATCGAATTTGCATAAATGGGTCACAAATTTTTTTAATTTGAGATTTAGTTGCCAATGTCTTGTTTAAATGCAATATTTACAGTTCCCCTTCATTTTATATGCAAACTCTCCATCGTTAAGCTATATTTATGCTGGTAATTGGTCATTTTTCCAATAGCTCCTCATCTGTGTGGAAACTCCCTTATCTGTATACAAATCAAAATTTACAAGAAATATGCTAAAAATAAACATTTACATTTACGTATATATTATTTAGACGCTATATACAAAGTCACAGAGCTTAACACATATTAAAAGTCTTACAAACACTTTGGGTTATCTATGCATAGATCTTCGACAAGCCGAAGCTAGAACCAACTTGTATCTAGATTCTATTTACATATGGCAACTATAGGTTTAAGACATGTCCTATTTACACATAACATTAACTAATGATTTAATAAGTTTCTGCTTTAGATCTAAGAGCCGGTAGATGCCGTATAGCTCAATGGTAAGAGAAAATTAATTTATATGAATTTATAATCTATCTAAGTATGTGTGAAAATTATACAAACTTTTTTTTATGCATTTATGAAATTTCTCAAAGATAGAAGTAGAGTTTTTATTATTGAACAATGTGGTGATCTACTTTTGTCGAATTTCGAAAATTCAGGGCGATTTTTTCTAAGTGCATTCATTAATTTTCTGCTTTACAGCTACCAGCCAGTATATAAGGATCGGCATATAAGCGGGAGTATAGAGGAGTCAGCATAAGTACGCTCCTTCGCTAGTGAATGATATGTGGAGTCTAAGTCTGAGCCTAAGATTGCAAACGAGTCCGAGTCTGAGTAACTAAATGTACTTAAAGCATTTTTGCTTGTCGTGTGGAATTCGCGTCTTGAACAGAATCGAATCAGCCCGGTATTGAGTGTTTAAAAGCGGCGTATAGCCAAAGACTTGGCTAAAGAAATTGATGCATTTGTGCCGCTCTTGAAAGTGTGTGTCATCCTCGCTGAGAGACACGGGGCATGTGGGACAACGGAACGTCCAACGGGATGTGACCTTGACGGGCGGCCGACGCGTCAAATGTGAGACGAGAAAATTCATGGCAATGTCTTCACAGTTCATATACTCGTCGACCTTGTCGCGTATAGCCTGTGGCAGCTGACTGGTGTACAGATACATGTAGTACTTGTGGATGAAGGCGGCACCGGTGAGCACCATGCTTAGCTCACAGCTGTAGTTGGAGTTGTAGTGCCACATGTTGTTGCTGCTCAGGTCCCAGGCGTGATAGCGACCAGGAAAACCGACGACCCGGTCGCGATGTTCTCGCCACACGCGGAACCCGAACAAGATCTCGTCGTGCCGCAAGTGAGCATCGTCGTCTACAGATAGAACTGCTTCTGTTTCGATCACATCAAAGGGCAGAAAGCGATTGTTCAGCGAATTTCGTGGCGCCCGAACCACGGCGACTGGGACACCAATGTCCGGCCAGCGTAGATCGTCCAAGGGTGGCTTGGGCGAGTTCCATACGACGACCACTTTGTGGAGATAGGGAAGGCCGTAGAGGCGACCAAGCGAGTCCATGAGCACCTGTTCCCGTTCATATGTCAAAATGACAATGGTGAACTGTTCGCGCGGATAATTACCACCCAGTGCCTCACTGAACTCTTTGCCAGCGCCACCTATACCCTTGCCAATCGGCCTGAAACCGGTGTGTGAACCCATGAACTTTGCCTCGGACGGCAGAGCGGGATCCGAGGGTAGTTGTGGATACAGGTAGAACGGATCCATCCAATCGTTCCACGCTTCGCGCGAATTTATGCGTAGAACGGTGTAGTTGCGCCGGAACGCTGGACTTGCATAGGGTGGCTCAATGGGACCAAGTGATTCCTCCGGCTCGGTGTCCATGCCCACCGGCGGCTCCGATTTCAGGGGTATAAAGGTGCTATTAAAGACACTCTTGGCGACAAACGATGGCACCGGCCGTGGCGGTATGCCCAGTCTATCCCGTAAACTGGCTATCACAGTGTCTACAGTGGCCTGGACCGAGCTCAGATAGCGTTCCCAAATGAGGCGGCCCTGGCGTCGCAAGAGCAACAGATCCGCATCTTGCACGGCACGCAACAAAAAATGCAGTTCTGTTATGCGCGCCTTGGGCAGCAGGATGGCAACACGCCGCCAGTCGATGGTCTCCGCATATGGCAGACGCAGCTCATCCGCACCCAAAATGACAGGCACGGCGCCCGAGCGCAACGCTTCATACAGACGGGCCAGCATTAGAGTCGAGCTGACACGTTGACCTAACGGTGGCAGGATTAGCACATATGTGGAATCCTTGAGCAACTGCTTGCGCGAGGAGTCCGACCCGCAAAGTGTCCAGTCTCCTAAGGTATCCGCGTCCTGTTGCTCCGTTGCGGGCACACATTGGAATTGCAACAAAAACAGATCCTGTGTTGCACTGCGCGACATATCCCGCAGGTGATCTAGTATGAAGTCGTCCAATGGCTGGGCTGGTTGAGCTGCCGAAGTAGGCCGTAGCTCACCCTGAAATGTAAGCAAGTACTTTCGACGAGCTGGCACCATGCTCGCGCACTCTTGCCACACATCGCCACCGGGCGGGCCCAAAATGGGCGGCACAATCAGATCATAGCCAGGCCGGAACTGGGCACGCTCAAACGAGCTCTGCACGACAATGGCACGCATTGTGTTCTGCTTCAACAGCGGATTGGTGCGTGCCGAGTTGAGATCGCGACGTGCCAAGTTAAGCAAAACATGATTGCGTCCATCACCGCCCCAATGTGGCAACTTGTAGATCTTCTCCATGTCGATGGGCGATGGCGATGGATTCCCAGCATCATTGCTGGCTGTCGAACGTTGCTGTTGCGGCTGCTGTTGTTGGACAACAGCCTGTTCCTGTGCCGCATAGCGATTGTTGCGCAGTAGATCCTGTTCGAGCAGTGCTTCACCCACCAGAACAAGATAAATGCAGGCCTGCTTCGGATCCCGCACAATGTGCGCATTATAACCCAGTGTTTGTTTAATGGTCGTCTTTAGAAAGCCATCGATATCGTAGCCAGCACGCTGCACATTGTAAACGTCCGGATCGTAGAGGTAGACAGGAAAACCGGACGTAAGACTACATCGTGAGTGATCAAAGCAATTGTGAATTTCACACGATGCGGCGACGCCAGCACTGATCGCATTCATTTTGCGTGGAAAATAGCTGGGTAACAAGGTGCGTGGCAAGGCCAATTCGGGTGTGTTTCGCTGGACGGCTTCGCGTTGCGCCACCTGCGCTTGCTCCACGGAGATCTTGAGACGCTCCAGTTCGGTCTGTTCGCGCAATAGCTCCTGCTTCAGTTCCTCGATCTTTTGATTGTACAAACTAATGTCAGATTGCAGCTTCTGGCGGCGCGATTCCAGTTCGCGCAGCTCCACAGAAACGGTGCTCTAAAGACGAAACACATGAAAAAATTAATATTTGCTTGCTAGTGTAATTTACACTTGCCTTGATGCGGAGCATTTCCTCGATACGCATCTTTAAATCGCTGGCCCGCATCGCACTGAAGTCCTCGTAGGCATCGAGCAGAGGTCGACTGTGATGCACATCTGTATGGGGAGCATCCTGCTCCACCTGCCACCCGCATCAAAAGAATGAATTTACATTTTTATATGCTTAATTTCATCACTTACATTGAGCAGCTTGCGATGCGCCAGCAGTGGGAGCAGCACCAAAAGCAGCAGAATTAGCAGTGTCAACTTATAGAGGCGACAATGTCGCATCCAGAATCGATATCTTTGTGGATGCGACGAGGAGGTTGAGGTTGTTGTTGCCACTTTATTTGTATCGTTTTCGCTGTTGGATGCTGTTAAATTGTGATAAGCTGCGTTCCCACTAGAGTTGTCCAGGTCAAAGGCTAGGGACATGTTAAGGCTATTTCTGCCAGCAGCGTGCAATGTTTTTAAAACTGTTTTTTTAAGCATGCAGCATTGAGAGTATTCACTTGGTTTTGCATATGTACACAAACGTTTTCTCAGCTGTTGCACGTCGCAGATTGTGGCCGGTTTGTTCCAGCACCACGCATTTTAAAATTTTTTTTGCTATATGTGGCTTCACATAAGTATTCATGTATTTATTAATATATTATTCGCAAATATAAATAACTATTTTTTCCGAGCATTTATAGTTTATGCGCAAAATAGGCGAAAATATACATTAACAATGCTGAGGTTTATCTGTGTTATATCGATATATCGTAATTTTAATGAACTAAGCTTTACATATATTGGCAATAGCACCACCAGATTTCAGATAATTTATTAAATTTGACAACAAAATGAACAGATGAACCCAGACTTTGAAGTAAAAGGAAATTTGAGTAAAATATATATATCAGTGGTGATGTTTTCCGTCGATAAGAGATAGCAAAATCAAGCAAATCTATCGATTACAATTTTGTTCCGCACAATGAAAAATTTGAGTTAAACTTTGATGTTTTAGATGCTGCAGTTATTTTTATGCCCCGTATTGTTTTACAAAATCTGTTCGTCAATGAAGATGGAGAGAGAGGTTTATTTCTAAAATCGACTGCAATTTCTTTCGACAGTGTAAAACCATAGTTGCCATTTATCAATAGAATTTAGATACAAAATGCATAGATAACCCAAAGTGTTCTATATAGCCTCTAAATGAAATAAACGTAAATGTAGTTGTTTATTTTTAGAATCATTTTTGATATATATTTTTGATTTGTATAAAAATAAAGGAGATCCCAAATAGATGAGGAGCTATTGGAACAGTGACCATTTACCAGCATAAATATAACTTAGCAATGTTATCTTTTTTTCTTGTCGGTTTTTAAACTTTTATAGTGTATTTAGATTTCACAAAAATTCTCACTTAAGATATTGGTAATGCTGATTAGAAAATTGAAAAAAGAAGCTTAAAATAATTATGTAAGTATATAAACAAAAATTAGAAATCGAATGTGTTAGGAAACTTTCCCTTGTGACCGATGATTGACAATGTTATTTTCTTGTTGATCCCCTAGGAATTTTGGAGTTGGACTTAAAATTTAAGTATGTAAGAAAGATATACAATATATGTATATGCAACTTGTAAAATAATATTTTTACGTTACTCGGAAGTATTCTGAGTTGAGACCTTAATAGCGTTCCCTTTTCAGAAAAAGGGGTGTCTAGGAAGAGGGGGAAATAGTTTTAGATACATATCACAAATGAAATAAGGTTGCACGTCATCATTAGGAGAGCGAAAGCAGCAAAAACTAATTCAAGAAACAAAAAAAAAAACATTACAACATAGACATCATTTTTACATACTAGAATTACATAAATTATGATTTTAATTTTGGTATTGACAGAACACGAAATTTTTGCTGCAAACTTTGATTGACGTCAGACTAATGCTTTTCTGACTACAGCTGCTTAATTGATTGATTAGATTTGGTTAACTAATTGGTTCAATGGGACGCGATGGGATTGTATGGTTTGGTTAGTGCTCCTGCAGACTGAGCTTGAGCGCCTGCTCAATCATCTCCTGCTCCCGCTGCCGTTCCAATTCGTATTTCTGCTGCTCCTGCTGCGATAAACGCATGGCCATCGCCAAATCCGAGTCTAAATAGCGGAAACCACCGTCGTCATCATCCTCAGAGACGGGAGAACCACTTGCAATCCCATGTGCCCCCAAAAGCGATTCGTGCAGAACTCTGTAAGGAAATGGAAAGACAAAGCAAGGCACACACAAAGCTTGGGTCAAAATTGCAAGTTGCTAGCAGTAAGCTTTAAGTTAGGGGGAAAAGGAGGTTGTGAGAGGAATATAATCTAGAGAAGGGATGGAAAACGAAGAAGAGGGAATGTCATCTATTTGAAAATCTTCTTCATGTAGCCAAGATCATTTTTGAACTGCACACCCGCCGAGGCAGGCGTCAAATAAGAGGAAGAAGGCAATGGGGAACGGACCCCATAAGGTTGGCTGGGTGCGAGCCTAGTGCCTTTATTCCAACAGGAACGCGAACTGGAATTGCCGCTAGCACTAAATGAAAGCTGACTTGTTTGACAAAGAGACAAATCAAAATGATAATTGTTAGATAAGATTGCTTACCGCTGCAGCTGCTCGTCATCCTCGGGCAGGAGCTCTGAACCAACGGCATTCTGTTGACCGCGCAGCACCTCCCAGATGTCTACCTTGTCGGAGTCGTTGTCCAAGCCACATGCACCTGCCACTGCGCCGACTCCACTCGTTTCCGCCAGACTCTGCTCGATGGCGTACTGCAGCATGTCGTCCTCGTCGAGGGGTATCTGGCGTCGCGAATCGCCGCCACGGCTGGCATAGTTGCTGGGTATATCGAAGCATCGATCGTCCACCAGGCATGTGATCCGATCCTGCTCCTGCAGCGTGGTCACATGATCCACTGGCAACGTCATGGCGAACACATTGCCGAACGTGATGCACGCGTTGAGCACATGGAAGAGCGGTATTTCCACCTTGACCGGAAAACCGGCGGGCAGTTGCATTGTGATAAAGTCTTTCAATTTGGACACATGCGGACTGGCCATTGTAGACATCAGATCCAGTATGGGCAGCACTTGTTCCTGCAGCCGTATCGGATGCTCCTCGGCCAGCCACAGATTGGCCTTAAAGCGCTGCACCTTGGAACTTAAATTCTTTGGCTTGCCAATGTCTCGTCCGTGCAGATCAACCTCACAACTAAAGTACTCCTCCGCTGTGACCAGATGGGGTGTGCTCGCACCCGAGCCACACACACTGCTCCCATTGCTCTCCGCCTGAGCAGTGGCCGGCGAAGCACGATCTCCATTCTCAGTACTACAGACGGGATAGAGAGCAGATACGGGAGCTGCCTCGCCCGGCCTCGGCAAGCATATCTACAGAGATTTCAACGTAAAAAAAACTCCCCAGTATAGTTAGCGAATGCAACTTACACTAGTGGCTGCCGCATCGGTTGACGCATTCACGTAATCCTCATCAGCAATGCCCAGCAGATTGTGCAGCGGCGTACGTGCGGTTTTGTTCTGCAATCAAAAATGGATGAACATAATAGATTAATACTTTATTTAAAACGAATGACAATCATATATAATATTAAGAAAAAGATCGGGCACCTTTATTTGCTCCTCGCTTAGATGATCCATGCGCGTTTTTGTTACAAACTCCACATTGCTGGCGCCATACACCTTGCAATTGTAGCCATTGATCATTTCGGACTTTTCGCTGCGCCAGCCCCAAATGCCCGATTTGTTACGCTCGAAACTGATCTTCTCCATTTCAATGTTGTTGGTGATGACGGGTGCCGCGAGCCGAGCACGCACTGTGCCCAGTGGCGGTGGTATTGCCACAATATCGCCAATATCGCTGCTCATCTGCTCGACCATCACCTCCTGGGTGACATGATCGATTTCAATCATTGTCGCCGTTTCCTCTAATAAGAAAGTATATCATTATTATAAATGTAGATAAGATTAAATACACACCTAGATATTAAAATAAATATAAAGACAATAACTATTAATTTGTAAGTATGTAATTGAGCCCTTGAACAATATTAAATGGGCCAAGAACTATTTTCACTTAGGATAAAAAATAGAGAGCTCTAAGATCAAGGAAATCTTTAAAATTGCATTATCTTCTTCAAAAATGTCCTCTTAACAAATGTCCTCAAGTAAAAAAAAACACTTATTTTCGAGGAGGATTGAAAAAAACTTCATTAGCACACAATAAATAAATTTATCTATTTGAGTCATCAATGGAGTTAAGTAAAGTTCCTTTGCAGATGGCGTATTGGACAAGACTTAATTAGGACTGGCACGGATTAGATGAGGCAAAAATATAAACGACAACATTCTCTGGAATGATGAAAATCAGATAAATCTGTTTGGCAGCGTTAGTCACCAAAATGTAAATTGTCTAGAAAAGCAGTCATGAATAGTTAGTGCCTCCACACCAATTTTACTGCCCTGGTGTACATATATAGACTCACTGGCGCCCTTGAAAATGTAGGAGCGATTTCCACGCTGCCAAGTGTTATTGTCGAAGCCGAGGAGCGTGGTATCGATGCGCACATTGGCACCTCTCTTGTAGACCTTGTACGTGTCGCTAGGACAGAGACGCGACATGAGCGGCACCCACGACGTAAACTCCCACTTCATCTCAATGTAAAAATCGGGTGCGTCCATCAGATGCTGCAAGAGTTGCGGCACATGCGTTACGCGTTGCACATGCCGCTGCAAGTCGCGCACCTCAATGATGGCAGTCAAAATATCCACATCCCCGGTGCAAACGGCTTCCTGCACAACTGCAGCAGATATATATATATATATATATATATATATTAAGGAGTTATATTTTAGAGGAAGGGATTGGAGACTCACTTGACCAACCGGCGTGCTCGTATGTTGCATTGCATTTGGCGGCTAAAAGGCACTTGACGCATTCCAGATTCGCCAGACGCACCGCCATCATTAAAGGTGTCCGGCCCCGTGGATCAATTTTTTCCTTGTCAATCTGTAAGTTCAACTTGGCTGAGAATATTGCTATTGTTTTTTGTTGTTGCTTTGGTTATCAATGCTATTATCAGCGAGTCATTTTAGGGCACTAATTCAATTAGTAGCTTCCCTCACTCCCCAGCCCCATATAAACCACTCCGCCCCAAAGAGCTGGGTGTGTACAGAGACCCACCCAATGCCAGCAGCCACTACCCACCTGGTCGGTCTGCAACTGTTGTTGGAGCTCCTCGACGTTGCCATTCCAGATCTGCCAGTGCAGCGGATATTCCAATTTTACTTGCTCCAAGCTCTTCATCCTCTTTCTCTCTCTCACACACACTCTCTCTCTCGCTCTCTCGCACTCACTCACTCACACTGTCGATGCGGCGCTGCGGTTGCTAACTAGAGTTGTATCGAGTTGTTCAGAATACGTTCGATTGAACGACTTACTAAACTGTACAAATGAACTGAGTCCCTTACTGTTGTCGTTCATTCAGTTCTCAATTGGAACTTTTACTTTTTGCTTAACACTTTGCATTCATCCTTGTTGTCATTAAATTTAGGTTTTTTTTTGAATTGCAATATTTGCAAGGTGCTAGAAACACTGATTTTAAAATAAAAAATAAGGCAATTATTTGCTTATGCTGCTCGAATCGTTTATATTTATTGCTTCGCTCACTCACAATTTATAACAGTGCGCTAACAGAACAAGCACAGGGCTCAGCTGTTTCTAAAATTATTTAAATATTTAAATTTTACATTTTATAATAAACTAAACAAATGAACTGAGTTCTATTACTTGTCGTTATCTTTAATTTGGTTCACTTTTGGCACTATCAATGTTTGTTTATCGCAGATTTTAAATTAACAAATCGTGGCCGCATTAGTTGTAAGCGATAAGTTCGTTGAAATTTGATTTTGGTATTTTAACGAAATGTTTTATAATAAAAACATTACAAAATATTTGCATATGCAGCTCGAATAATTTGTATTTACTGCTTCGCTCGTTCACAATATATAACAGTGTAAAAATATACTAGTGAAATGACCGAAGTTAATCGGCAACCGAAAGGGTGAGCTGGACAGAGTCAAGTTCGCATTAATTTATTATAGTGAAACTACAAGACAAGCATAAATTCACAATTGTAAGTGAACACATTATAAATACACACGCATTTAATTTATGGATATCTAGTTAAAAAAATAAAATGTTATCGCAGATTGAAAACATAATCAGCTGTTTGGTAAATAGTATGTACACACTGGCAGCCGCTCTTGTAAAAGTAAAATAATCCAATAAATGGTAATTACTAAATAAATTAGCTGCATTGCCGCCGAAAGGTGAAGCCAGATTAAAAAATTATTAGAAATGTAACAGGTTAGCTGTTTTAAATGCAATTCGTGATAATATAAGTTTCGTTTAAGTAATTATGCATATAGTATAATTAAATGATTTTGCGATAAAGTAATTAAATTTGGGCTGTGGTAAGCTTAAACTGAAAGTAATTTAAATAGTTTTTTAATTTTACAGGTGGCCGTTGAAGAAGAAGGAAATAAAAAAAGCTGTGAAAATAGTTTGATTGCAACACAGACAACAGCATTTTAAAAAAAGGAGCAAAGCCGCCGGTAAGTGTCCAATTAGTTTTAATTGAAAATTAAGCAACAAGTGCATCAAATAAATTAAATAGACCATTCATATTCAATTAAATTCAAGTAAAACTCACAACAAAAAATGCTCACGATCAGCTGGCCAGCGAGTGATGGAAAGAGAGAAAGCGAGCGAAAGAGGGTGAGTGGGCGGTTGGCGAGAAGAACTGCGCTCAGGCTCGGCTCGTTGGTTTTTTTTGTGCATTGCATTGTTTTGTTTTTGGCGGCAGTAAGTCACTCACAGGAAATCAAACGCTGCTCGCTTTTACGTCCCTTTATCAATTTCGTTTTACTTCCAATAATTTCTGCAATAATAAATGCAATAACCGCCATCTATTAATCGGTTTTTGTTCTATTGTTGATTTTCTGTTTGTTACACTCTTTCCTCGGCTGCTGACCGTGTTCTTGTTGTTGCTGTTCTTGCTTTACATTAATTCCAAACGTTCTAACCAAATGTTTTGTTCTCTTTCTGGTATTTTAACTATTTGCAGTTATGCTCTTTACGCGTAGACGGCGTTTCTTCAAGAGGTGAATTTCAGTGTTGTTTTCTTGTGTAAATTAACACATAATTAATTTGTTGATTTCAAGAACTCTTCTTTCTTTTTTGTTCGGATTTGGTGCTCACAACATTCATTTATGTATATTGTAGTATCTTTTATGTATATGTATGTGTAGTTTGTTGTTGTGGAATGCACAAATCGTTCAGCGAAATAAAGTTGTTATCGATTCTTTATCACATAACACTTGCATTAATGTGTCACACTTAAACAAAAACATGAAAAACTATTATCAGCAACAAGTTACAAAGTTTAAATATAAAATATTTTTTGCTGAGTTTGGCTCATTTTTGGGGCTTTTGCATGCATTTTTAACGTATATTTTTGTATTGCGTATTGTGCCATAATTTAATAATAAAAAAAATAATCAAGTAACTTTGTTTATTCTCTTCCCATCGATCGTTCGGTTAGATGCTTAGTACGTTTGCAATAAAGCACACACAAACACCCACACCCAAGAAATAAACAATTATTGTGCACAATAAAGCCCTCAATAAAAAACGATCTGCTAAAATGAACAAAAAAGGCTAAATCCAAATAGATATACATAGAAAACATATATATATATATATATATATATAAATATATATATATTTATATATATATATATATATATATATCATAATCAGAATAAAGAATGTACGAGTTTCACAATTGTTTGAAATTAGTATTCTATGCAACAATCATTCCCGGAACAATCCTCATTTGTTGGCTGACGGGGCTGTAAGTATTTATGCTCGTTGAAACGTACAAAATATAAATAAAATTAAAAGAAAAAATGTGAACGTTAGCTAAATGTCCTACTATGATTTCTATATATGTACATTTTTATTTATCATATAATTTCTTTTTTAATCTTTGTCTATTGTTATTTTATTATTTTGATCATATATTATATATATCTGCACCGTGGCATAAATATTTAGCATATCCATATTTGATAATCCGGAGAATGATTTAAAAACATAAACCAAAACTTATCATTCACACATACGTAAATTATTTATAATTTTGAGTGTGTTTTTAGATAGTTGTAGTATCCTTTGTAATAATGTAAACGTTTAATATGCAAAAACGATGCGATTCCTCCATAGAATTGGGTTGCCATTTCTGGTCATAGCGCTGCTGTTGTTCCTCATCATCTTTGTCCTGCTCCCGTTGGCCTTTCGCTTCTCGGTGACCTTGCAACGCGGCATACTCTTTCTCACATTCAGTAAGTACTAAATTTTTTTGAGTAGCTTTTTTATTAAAGTCGCCTCTTTTTAGTCACCTATCCAAAAGGCTTGGATCTCACGCAGCCAGCGAGCATAGGTCTCTATGCCACACGGAACTTTTACATCACCGTTAAGGATCACAATGCGGACGAGGATGGTGTACGAATTGGCGTATGGCATGTGCTGCCTAAGAATGCCGTGCGTCGCTTCAAAAGGGAACTGCACGTAGAGGCGGCCTACGAGCAGGAGGAGCAGCAGCAGCGGGCAGAACAGGCTCAGCAGGGGCAGTCCAAGTCAACAGGTCAGCAAGCGAACACCAACAACAATAACAAGGAGCTGGAGCAAGTAGCGCCTGCTCTGCGCAACGAATTCCCAGTCGTTGTATCCGAGAACGAGCAGATCTTCTACGAGCGCCTCTTGCGCATTCCCGGCGGCACCGTTATTCTCTATCTGCACGGGAATACGGCGACACGCGGTAGTGGACATCGTTCCGAGGTCTACAAACTGTTGCGACATCTCAACTATCATGTCTTCTCCTTCGACTATCGAGGCTATGCGGACTCGGATCCAGTGGCTCCCACGGAAGATGGCGTTGTGCGCGATGCTCTGATGGTCTTTGAGTACATTGCCAATCTGACAACGAATCCCATCTACATTTGGGGTCATTCGCTGGGCACTGGCGTGGCGACGCACATGTGCGCCAAGCTGGCGGCTCTCAAGGGGCGTGCGCCGCGTGGCGTCATCCTTGAGAGTCCGTTCACTAATATTCGGGATGAGATTCGGCAGCATCCCTTTTCGCGTCCGTTTCGCCATTTGCCCTGGTTCGATTTTACCATCTCGGAGCCGATGTACAGCAATCGGTTGCGCTTTGAGTCGGACAAGCATATCGAAGAGTTTCCGCAGCCCATCATGATCGTCCACTCAGAGGATGATGTTGTGGTTCCTTTTCACTTGGGCTATCGACTCTATCGCATTGCGCTGAACAAGCGCAGTCATGCATGGGGTCCAGTGGAATTTCATCGTTTTGACCGCAGACACGGCTACGGGCACAAGTATTTGTGCCGCGCACCGGAGATGCCCGGGTTAGTTCAACATTTTGTGGAGAGCTACCGAGATGCGATCTACTAGACAAGATAATTAGTTAAATATCATACATGAACGTATGTATTTGAACTCCCGTTTCAAATTTTTAATTTAATTTTATACTGACGCAATGTTTATACATTTTCGATCGCACGGTGCATACAAATTAAAATAGTAGTTTCTATGATACAAAAATGATTCTGAATTAATTTTTGTCATATTTTTATTTTACAAGTGCAATGCCAATTTCGCGGCTACGATTAGTGCGTACACTATGCAATATTAATATATGCCATTTGACTGTTAATGTTCTATTTGACTAGCTAATAGTTTGCGAATTGTGCGGGTAAAACAGTGTGTGCACACAAAAGAAAACGATTACTTCTGCACAGACATACAATATCGATATCTGACGTCGAACTGTTTAATAACATCGTAATATTATTCCCAGCCAGTTAACAGCTGTTTTTAATTAAACCACTTACCAGTAAGAAAAATACGCATTTTCGACCAATTTATATCTACTTCTAACTATATTCATCACAGCAATGTATATTCAAAGTTTACTACAAAATCCTAAATAACGGCACTTTTTTGACATAAGATGTTAAAAACATATCAGCAAATGTTATGAAAAAGTTATGTTAAACCAGGGCTGCTCACGTGCATTCTTTTTTACATTAGATCAAATATGGCGCTTGTGTGTTGTTGTCGATATCGCAGCTCGGCCAAAAATTGACTCGCGCTAATCGCGTCGTCGTGCAACAAAAAAATTATAAAAATTGCAGTCGTTCGCTAATATTTATCTATGCAACACAACAACAATTGTGCAAAGTTCCTTTCAAAGCTGCAACGAAAACGGCAAAGGAAGTAGCCGAAAAAAAATTGTGTCTCTACTCCTTGACAAGGAGTTCGTAGTTCATAGTGTGCGTGCGTGTGTGTATGTGTTTGTTTGTGTGTGTGTGTGAGTAATGTGTGAGAACTGAAATAAATTCAATTACAAAATAGCGGCTTTTTTTCTGTCAAAAAAACTCGGAAACAGGAAAGAAAAAGTAAAAGTGAAAATTTACGAAACGTTAGAGAAAAGCACCAATCCCTTCTCCGCCTTCCACTTCACACCCGAGATCAACTTGCAGCAAATATATATTTACAAGCGAATAGATTTCGCCATAAATTCGCCCGCCGCCGCTCCCTTTGAGTGTGTGTGTGTGTGCAGTAGCAGAAAAAAGGGAGTAGCTGTTAAGTAACAGCAGACAGCAACACCAAACGCGCCGTTTTCTTTGTGAAATTAAGCACAATGTTATGGTAAGTTTTTGGCGATGTATTTATTTATTTTTATAATCTTGGAAGTGCAACTGCATCTGCATCTGAAAATATATTTTCTGCGCATGTTTTTACCCACAACTTCCGCTGTTGTTTGCTCCCTATTAGTTTGGCGGCTGCTGCTGCGTCGACGTCGGTGTCTACTGCTTTATTCCTGCTCCCCTTTTTGATGCTTCTTCTTTTACACAACACGCCCTTTTTTCGCATGCGTTCTGTTTGAGGGTATTTTTTTTGTCAGTTTGTTATTTTATAAAATATATACATATAATAATGTATTTAAATTAGTTTGCATTTTGAAGCCGCAAAGTCGATACTTTTTTGCCTTAAATTTAACAGCTGTCTTTTGTCTGCAGCATCACGAAACCTGTTTTTGCATGCATTTATTTTTTTTGTTCCGTGTGTGTGTTTGTGTGCCAGCAGCTGTGTCCTGCGCCTGTTATAATTGTTTTTGTTGTCGCTTTGCTTTTTGAGCTGTCTTCTACAACACGCTGACTAGCCGCCTTCTTACTCTTCTTCTTCTTCTTCTTCTTCGTGGTGCTTGTTTGTGTTGCTGGGCGCAGGCTCTCACTCTCGCTCGCTCTCTTACCGTACAACTCATTTTTTTTGTTTTTGTATGTTGCCAAACAAACAAAGTCAAGCGTTGCCAATTTGGCAGTGTATGAGTGAGAGAGATGGAGTGTCGAGACGCGGGTGGGGCTATTGTTGTTTCTGCTTCTTCCTCTTCTTCGCTTTTATCTTCATCATGTTTGTTTGAACCTTAATTTATGCCTGTCAAAGTTAGCTTTGGTTTTTTTAAATGTCAATGCACCGCAGACTGAGGCACCACCCCTCCCTCCATCTAACACTCCCCTCCTCCTCCATAAACTCTGGACATAAAATGACAGGCAAGTTGCATCACTGGAGTTGCCAGATGACTCACTTTTTATTTTCTGCCTGCCAAATGAAGCGGGCCAAAGACCCGCAGCTCTCTATTTCCCTCTCTCTCTGTCTCTTTACTACACACAGATACAAAAAATAGCCAAAAACCAGTTCACAAACGTATAACGAAATCAAAGTACATCGTTTGTTATTGGCGCTTGCAAATTTGAATTCGTCTCTATTACATTTTTTTTGCTTTTCAATTCGTTTGATTGTTGGCCAGTGTTGCATTGCAGCAATTGCTACCAAACTGTTGCCCTTTACAGCGGAGTAGTTCACTCGACATACACATATGCTTATGCATGTGTTTAAACTACACAAACACGCATGCATATATTCGCATATACATACATAAGATAAATAATGTTAGCCCAGTTGTTCTTCTTCCACACAGTTAACAGCAGCAGCCGAAACTGCAATTGGGTCGAAGCTATTAACTATAGATAAGATAAGAATGAAAATAAAAAATGAATATATATATATATATACATGATACACATTTAAACATATGTACATTGTTGCTTACGTTACTATTAAACAGAAAAAATCCAAGAAATCTGCAATTAATTTGTGAGCGTATATTCCAACAACTCAACCCCCCATCACCTCCATACCCTAAGTGGTTTACCTTCGCTTTTGTTTATGTGTGTTTGTAGCACCTCCGCTAACTGCTCTGAATCATAAAGTTGCTACGTCAACTTTGATTCACTTTGCTGTGACTAAACTGCGTGTCATGGCAGCCATCTAGCTTGCTGCTTCTGCAGGTCAACATGCATTCAACTGTGGCAGTCTGTCGCAAATGTAATTAACATTTCCGCAGCAGTGTGACCCTTCTTCCCTCCTACACTGCCACGCATCATACAATAAAATCCACATAATGCGTTTTTTTGCTTTATTTTATTTGTGCTGCGCTTTGATATTATGCGGGAAAAAGGGAAATAGAATAGTCATAGCCTACTCTCCATATCCATATTTTTATTTACTAACTCGACTATGCTGGATAAGTGAGTGGCAAGTTACTCAGTTAGTCTGCACTTACCGCTAGTTTCCTTCCTCTAGTTGGTCACGCATTTTGTCTTATAACTTTATTACTAACTCAGCACTCTTAAGACTTTTAATATATCTATATATGTATTTAATTTTATGGTATGCTTAAGCGTCGTCACCTGAATAATTTATAGGAATTTATGAATGTTCGTCGGATGCATGAAACGTGATTTGATTTCATTAGAGGCGAAGGTTTTGTTTTTTCTTCTTTTTTTCTGCCTGTTTTAATAATTTGCACTGTTTTATTTATTTGGAATATTCTTTGTTTCTGAAGTAGGGAAAAGTGCTTTAACGATTTACTCCAAATACAAGACTACACTTTCAAACAAGACTACACTATCAACGTTGTCAGTTCAGACTTATATAATAATATTTATGTTTTGATTCAATAAGTATTTTACTACACAACGACCGCAAGCACTGAAATATTGGATAGCCTTTATTTTTTTAGTGCTGGGGAAAGCAAGACAGATTAAATGCACTATGCACATGAATGCCACGATAAGTCTTTAAGTCTGAATCTGAGTACATAATGTATTCATATGCGTGATAAATAAATACCGCTTATGTGGCATAAATTGTAGTTACTAGTTATACGAACTGCACAGATAAGCACAACCGACAAACGAGAGCTTAGGATCGAGAATGGGGGACTGAAAATGGGGATGGAGAATGGAGAACGGAGAGAATGAAATTCGCTTAAGTGGCAGCTTTTCAGGCGTTTCGTTCCATTGTCTTGGCTTTGGTTTTGCTTTGGCTTTGGAGGCCATCGCATTGCCTTAAGTACAAAAGCAGTACACATATATCAAGAAAATCATAATTTACAATCCTAAACAACACACATATATATAATATATATATATATTTATTTATATATATAAAGGAATGAAATTTGAGTTAGAAAAAAGCAGCAGCAAACTCTTTGCTGGCTATGCAAATGCACACCGCGAAATCCGGTAGTTCCTTAAATTAAAATACGATTAAAAGAACACCCAATCACTAATGATATAAATTGTGAGCATTTTTTAATGATTACTTGAAGGTGTTCTCTATTTTTACTTGAATTGAATATATATAAATTACACTATATGCAAACACATGCTATGTATCATATAATATACACCGTATGGTGTTAAACAATTGTTTACGGACTTGATACTTTGCCGCAAATATGAATAAGTCAGGCGCAATCGACTACGATATACCCTGCAACAAGCTGTTAAATATATTCTAGCCCTATTGAACCTGCAGTTAGTAATGAGATCAATAAGGGAAATATGTTCCACTATATTTTTCGGTGACCCTTGTTCGATCCTAAAATAATTTTAGGAGTTTATTAATATGTCAATTTATGTTAAATATTGGCTAGTCACTGGCTTTAAAATTGTTTTTATTTAATTTCTATCGGAACTCGATGTTGATTGGTGTTCGCGCTTGGAACAGAGGTAATGGTAGAATGAAACAAACTTGATCTGTGCGTGTTTACGAGATCTGATATTTCAAATTTGAAGTCTCTATTTATACGGACAGACGGACATCGCTAGTTCGACTCGTCGGTGAACCCAGATCAATAATATATGTTCCTTATAATCCCATTTTTAATGGACTTAGGGTATAAATAACTGACTTAGATATGACCACAAGGTGTGGCTTGCTGCGTGTTGTAGCCACTGATTCCCTCTTCACCCTTCACGGTTTTTTACGGTCTAACGCTCGGCTTTTGGTGCGAACAAAATTTAATAAAATAATATTTCCGCAAATTTCTTTCACTGAAGTCTTTAGTAGAGAGAAATCCTATTAAATATATAAACTTTCAACTATTAAAGTCTAACTAGAACTACCATTTAAAATAATATTTTTTTTGGTTGATCATTTTTGGGACTAAATAAATGTTTTTTTTTGTGGTTTCAACGTAAATATAGAAAACGAATCAGTTCTGCTCCATTCAAGGGAGAAAAGCATAATCATTATAATGTATATTGTAATTCTGATATTCCACGGGAACATATTTCCCCTCAACCTTCTAGCCCCACATTCACCAATCACTCAGCTGCAGAAGAGCCCCATACGCTGATTAAATAAAAATCTTGGCGAAGGGAGGCAGCAAAGTATGAAATTGAATTGCTTGCCACACAGCTGACCATCTGAGCTGATATCAAGTCAATAATTGCAAACATCAAGTTGCAAGCTGCAAGCTGCTAGTTGCCCTTTTTCTGCATATCTCTTCTTTTTTGTCTCCCTTTCAGACTCTCAGACGATAAACAAAGAGGAATTGCAGGCACTTGAAGTGCTTCCGCTCGGTCTGCAAATGGAAATGGGACGGAATCTGAAATTTCACAGGCAACCTGCGGCGGGTTTCCATTTATTTTTGTTTTGTTCTTTTTTTTTACTTACTAAAAGCTGACGGTTTTCTTTCCGTTTTGATTGCATGAAAATACTTTTACCCTCTCACACACACAAACACACACATACACGCACGCACACACATACACGCACACACATACATGCACACACATACATGCACACACATACATGCACACACACATACACGTACACACACATGCACATACACAGAGTAAGCAGAGTTAACGACTCTTAGAGGCATAGATTTCTCTCTCTGGCACTTGAGACACGAGCAAATTATTATGAATAATGCCCTTTGCCAGTTTAAAAATATTGCTAACAGTTTACCTGCAGTTTCCCTGTTTGGGGTTATCCTATACTCTAAGAATGCAAAGGGTATTTTCATTAAGATCGAAGTATACGTTATTGTTATTATTATTTGATAAATCAAAACTTCCTTGATGTGAAGAGATAAATCATACTTTGAGAATTTGAGCTTACAGGATATACTGCACTCTATCAAACAGTTAATGGTAGATGTATTTTTATGATATCATGTACCCACTGAAAGAGACTATAAGAACTAGAGATAAATTTAAAATATAAGCTCTGGTATACATTAAGATCAAATTTGCTCCATTTAATGGATCCACATCGATTTCCTATAGAAATAAAAGGCACAATTTGATAAGCAGAGGTTTCCTATATTTATACAAAGTAAAATGACATATATGTAATAAACTTACCAAATATCATTAAGATCCGATAAGAAACACCCAAGTTATAGTCGAACACATATTTTCATATTGATTCCATTACTATCAGCCGGCGCAGGGTATTTCATTATAAAACTCACCCTCGACTACATTATTCTTTATTCTTTAAATTGTTAACTTTTTGTTATTTGTTATTATGCATTAAATTGTTTGCTTGCAGCCCATCTGATTATATTATGATTATGATAGATTTATGTCAGCTTCTTATTTGAACTCTACGCAACAACGCTAACGATGTAGTCTCATCGTTGTGTGTGTAATATGTAATAATAGTAATAGCTCTTTTGTTCCGCTCCATTTCTTATAATATATTTCTAATTACGGAAAGGTCATGCAGTCGAGAGTAAAGATTGCGTATCACTTGTGCTAGAAATAGAGCAAATATGTACAAAACGAAACACACTTCAATGAGTTGGGGTTAAGAGCAACTGTCTTAGATAACAGTCAAAAATTAATTGGCAGATGAGAGAAGCCCTGCAAAAAACAACTTGACGCTTGACTAAATTTCTGATTGCTGATATGCCTGGGAGCCTCTTTTTATGTTTTCTAATTTTTTTTGTCTTGATCGACTGATCGTCTTATGGATTTGGGTCAACCGGAGCAGTAGCCGGGTTTGGCAAATCCACCAGCGAGTTGAACTTCAGTTTTCAACAGCGTTAACATTCACAATTCAAATAGATACAATGGCAATGCTTAACTTGATCAAAATGTACTCGGCTTGAAGTTTTAGGAATATAATACCTGAACTATGTGGATAATTAAGCAAATTGAACTGGGATTATTAATATTTTAATTCGCATCGCGCAAAAGACATTGCCACTTTTGCGGTGAGTCAAAATTTGGTTTTTGACATATCTAAAAAGTCACGCAACCAAAAGAGGGGAATATTCTTGTGCAATGCGGTATAACAATTTGTTGTTTTTGGTTTTTGTTTGAGAGCAAAACATTTCCTTTCACAAGAAAATAGTGAAGAATATTAAGTATGTGACAGGGTTGAATTTGGCGGGCAGAGTAACTGACTGTTCACGTTTGAGTCATAAAAATTTCTGGAAATGTGTTTGTCAGTTTGTCAATGGCAAAAATGTGGCCTACACTCAGAAAAAAGTCGTTCTAAAAACTTGGAAGTTTTTTTTTGTCTTTACAAAGTGTAATATAAGAAAAAATGCTAAAAATTATAAAAACAATTTCACTTTTTTTTTTAATACAATCAAGAAGATTTCAGCATAGTAGGTGAGTTACGCTTGCCGCTAAGTATGATGAATTTTCAATATTCAGAGCGATTTTTTTTCCTGAGTGTATGCCCGTCGGCAATGCATTCGAAGATCGGAAGTGGTGACAATCAAGTCGACGGTTGCTTCTCGGGTTAAGTGACAACACTGAGCGCATAGTGTAAATTGCTCTGATCGGCCTTACTGGTTTGTCCCATGGATGCAAAGGTAGCCCAAAGCTAATCGTGAAGTGGGAGGGAGGTTGTGACACCGATTGGGTTGCTGTTTCAGGGGTTGGTTTTTGGAAACCCGCATTTAATGGTATAACATTTCACTTCTGAACGTTTTAATTGCCTGCTGGCTGAGGGAGAGCATCTCTCACCTGGCAAGGGCCGAGACAAATGAAGCGTTATATGTGCTCAACGAGTTCTTCAATGGCTTTACGGGATTTGTTGGTATTGTGTGTTTGGTCAACAAACTGAATCACGTTATCATATGCCATATTATGTCAACATGATAAAAAATATTTCTTTAAAAAAAAAATTAAAGCAAATATGTTTTAGGATTTTCGGTTTAGGAAATTGTTTTCTAAGTGTGCTAAACTTTTTTCTAACAATAGCTACTACTCTTTTGAGCGATTTTTATTCTAAGTGTAGTTGGTTTTAATTTTACTTACAGTTGAAAGTGGCTTCGTATGGGGCTTTATCTCTTCTAGGCAAGTGGTTAGAGATAGGATGTACAAATAAGTTCTCTGCAGTTTCCAATTTATAATAATTATGTATAAATTATACTTACAGGTTTCACAGGTTATTCAACTAGTCTTAATGTATTTAGCACTTCCGACAACAAAGCAGTCGCTGGACGCAATGACGACGACGATGGTGCATGTTTTGCAGTGAAACTATGACGCAAGCGATGCTTAAGTAGGTGGGGGTGGTTCAGCGCAGTGAGGCAACATACAAACTGGGTCAACGTCTTTTTAGCAGCGTGACACATTTTGCGTGACACACTATGCGTTTTGTAGTCTCTGTGGCTATACGCTGGTCGTGCTTTGGAACCTTCTCCGAGGCTATATTATTTTGTGTCATCGCTTTCGCAACCTGTGCTGCTCTCCATTATTCTCGTAATCGTCGCAAGGCAGAAAGCGTTTGTTTGCTTAGTTTCGCTTTGCATATTATTTATTCATGTGCTTTCACTTGCTGTCAATTTTGAGAGTTTGTTTAATTGATTGTAGACTCAAGGTCTCTTTTTATTGATATAGAAGTAGAGTCAACTTCAGAAGAAGTATACTTTCTATTCTAATTGAGATATTGTTTCTTTCTTTTGCTCCACTTTCAGATCTCATAATTGGTATTAAGAACAATCAACCAACAAGGAGACGAGCAGCACCTGGCTGGAAAACAGAGGGAAGCACAAGAAGCCAACCCCCAATTTTCCTCTCCACATACATAGGTTGAAATAACGCACAAATTTCCCCCGAAGAGTATCCGAAAACAAAAACAATAAAAACAGCATCAACAGCAAACCCGAACGAATGACGTAAGTAAAACAGTCTGTATAGTAAATATTATGTAGCTGAAACATTTTACACTGTCGCAAAGTTGCTGTAATTTATTTGTCGTTTGATTTTTCATTCGCATTTGATTAAAATGAAGGACATTTCAATTATAGTTAGATTGGGGAACTCTGACTTTTGAATTGTCTTGTTGGTGGTCGTCTGTCCATGAAGTGGGTACTTAACTTAATTGACGATATGATGACAATGAAGATGATGATTTTTTGGAATGTCTTAAAGTAAAAAAGTGTAGCGACCTCTTCTTATATAATTTAATTCATATTTCCAGTTAAAGTAAGAATCCTCTCGGGGCTCGACACCTGCGCTATATGCCCTAATAAAAATGTGGAACGCAACACTCTTTAAAAATATCAACCCAATTTGTAGAAAATTGGCATAATTTTCACGCAACTTTTTGCCCACCAGGTTATTCAAGAAGTAAAAATTTCAAATTTATGGCTGAATTATCTATTTTCCAGAGTGTTGGTGTGTACTCATAGAATAAACGTAGGGAATTTCATAGTGGTCCTTTGCGCCCTAATGAAATTGTTTCCCGGCAGCATGTGGAACTCAACCTTAGGGACTCTACGTTTGGTGTCTCCACTATGTTTAATACTCGTAATTTGTTTGACTACGTTTTATGCGGCCAGGGAGTGGCCCATCCGGCTGGTTTCTTCCTTTCTGCCGTAGTCAGTCGCCATTTGCTTAGTCAGCGCTTTTGTCTGCTGTTCCTGATATTTTTAACCGATTCATAAGCAAAAACGCAGTCAGTTTTGAATCGCATTTATTTTTGGGAGTGTCATTTTCATTTAACGTCCGTGGAAATTCGACTCGCGTATTTTTTTGTGTGTTTTTGGCTCAGTTTAAGTTGCTAAGCTCGATGGGCAACATTTGTCCGACAAGTGCAGTAAAAGCCGCAAAACGCTTGGAGTCGAAATTGAAGTTGGAGTTACCGTTTCAGGCGAGGTATGCCCCAAAGTAGACTATGCCAGTTTAGTCTATCTGAAGCAAGTGCTACGTGAATCACCAACGAGTGTTGTTAACTCCAACATTGTTGTGGCAAATTCGGTACAAGTTTAATAACTTAATAAATTAAAAGAACGCTGTGTGATTTTTGAATCTTGATTAAAATGCATTTAACCAGACAAGCATTCATTACTCCAATCAGAATGAAATTAAAAATTAAAATGAATTTAAAACCAAGTTTATAAAGTAATAGCATTTACCACACCTCTTCAATATTCTATTAACTAAATAATATGAAAGTAATATCTTTGTGGTTTTTATTTGGCATTTAACCCCAATATAGCACTCATTTTCACCAGTTTGTCAAATCTAGATCTTTCAAAAATACTACCTTTTTAAACTTTAAATAAATATATTTAACAGTTTATTGCGGGGTATCCTGTAGTCGAGGAGCCCATATTCGACTACAGCATTATTACTTGTTAAACTGAGAACAGAACGAATCTGAACTTTTGTACCTGAATTTCTCTTGGGCCAAGTCAATGTTTTCTTGTTTTGTTATAAGTTATACGATGTGGCCAAAAAGTTGCCAAATCATTTAAGCCACAGCCTGATCTACAGATAACGTTTGACTTTGACTTCGAGTTCGACTTCGAACTGGAGCTGTGGCCCAGTTAGGTTACTACAAAGCTATTAAGCTGCACAATAATCGTAGTTCAGATCAGACAGCATTAAAGACCAGACAGACGCGCGCAATAAAGCAAGCTCTTACAGCAACAACAACAAGCATATCATTCACAATAGACAAATGCCATGGTAATTGGAAATGTGCGCTTAAGAATTGTAGAATACAAAATTCAAACTGATTCAGATACTCGCACACTCAACACCAGCAACCCCGACTCTATGAATTTTTCATAGACTGCCGCAAGCAAGCCCCCTCCACCAACACTTTCCTCTACCACATCTTTGACGAGAAAAAAGCATTTAATAGTCGCGCTTAGGAGGGAAATATAAATTATATTGAGCTCGTTTCTTAAGTAATTATGGCACAGAGGCATGGGACAGACTGACAGATTGACTGACAAAATGACTGACTGCAACTGAAAGAGGCTGAATCCGGGTTTAAGTAAGCTGCGAGCGCGGCTTTAATTGAAATGGGTCTCTTACGAGCAGCCAACCAGACCATCTTAAGGGACGGAGGCATCTGCTATTTATGTAGCACAACTCATTATTTTATTGTGTTTTTGAAGCATTATTATTTACCTTTTAGCCCAGTTCAAAGTCGCAGACACAATCATTGTCTCTCTCGGCGCTCCCTATGGTGGGCTGGCTCTTTCTGAGCTCTCTTTGAAGCATTGACTCCTCTCTGGGATTGGAGCCGAGCTCTGTGACTGGCTCGCCTCTCTCTCTCGCTCTAGCTCTCTGGGCGCTTAGCGCGAACCTCGACTCGTTACGTTTGGCGTGTTCAGTCTCCATTGAGGTTCGATTTCGATCAGCCGCAACCAGCAGCAGCAGTGAGAGTTTTTTTTCTTAGCAAAGCTAAGCCAAACAAAATTCCATTTACTTTATAAAGAGATTTGTGAACTCGTCGTGTGTGTTGTGTGTGAGATCTCGCCTATGCGTGTGTATACACGTGTGTCTTGTGTGTTTGCTTGCCGCCTCTGCAAATGTTTGCTAGCTGTTAATGGCCATGAAGAAACTCTATGCAAAAACCTCATTTACGAGCAAGAAATCCAATGGAAGCGTTGTCAACTGTGCAGCTGGTCCCATTCTGGCCTACCATCATCACCACCATGAACAGCAGCAGGCCAAAGCCAGCCCAATGTGCGAGAAGCAACACGCACCCGACCAGCTGCTGATGGTCAAGCGAAGCCAGAGTCTGCAGTACAATAAAGGCATGCCCAAGGGCAGAGATGGCACCGATTACTACAGCATTGAGGAGCTGCAGCAATTGGATCTGATGGACTATCGCCATCCCTTGTACCATCATTACCAACAGCAGCAGCAACATCACCAACATGCCACCACCTACCATGAGCATGAGCAACTGGTGCTGCAGTTGCCCATGGCCACGAAGACGACGACCTTGCCCATCTATGAGGCGCCCACCTGGACGCAGGCGCTACTCAATGATCAGTCCTTGTACGTACCAGAGACTAGCGTGGGTGTTGTTGCTCCATCCATGCACATCAGCCAACACGTCGATGCTTCATTATCAACATCATCCACTCCATTATCATCATCACCTCTATCGTCATCATCATCATTACCTTCATCATCCGCAAATACTGTCTCAACAACGCAGCCAGTCTCTGTTTTACCTGTCTTGCCTGCTTCCTCCTCCTCTACATCGACTTCTCTATTTTCTACGCTACGCAATTGCGTACCTCTGCCCGTGCCCCAATCTCCGCATCCGCCCCAATCCCAATCTCATTCTTTGACCACAGCTTCCTCATCTGCAAATTGCTCCTCGGCCTTTGTCCCGTCCCGACTGGCGAGCTCCTCCTCAAAGTCGTTTTCAATTAGAATGCCAACAAAGAAGCAGCATCTCTACAGCAACTTACATCATTATTTGCTGCTACAACAACGACAACAACAACAACATCATCATCATCATCATCATCAACCACATATACAACACATACCCAAGCGTCGTCATAATTCGGTCAAAGATAAATTAATTGGTTGCCCTACAATGATTTTTACGTATGTTTTGTTTTTCATTTATTATTTTTTATATTTTCCCTGTTGCTGCTGCTGCGTCCTTGTTGCCGCCATCACAGCAACAGATCTTGGGCAGAGAACGTGATTCAATCTCTTATGTGATCTTTCATTGAACATCTCATCTTATCGACATCTTCATCTTAATCTCACCGATCACGTATTACAAGCAAAGATTACATTCCAAAATCGAATTAGAATCGCTCGAATGCGGAGGTTTTTTTTTTACACTGCTTTGCTTTTTATTCAAAAGTTGTCAGTCGTCGTCGTCGAAGTGCTCGGTAACTGTATATAATTTAACGCCAATTAAAAAATGTTAAAGAAAATTGCTTTCGTGCTTGTGAGCTGAGTTTGGACGATGAATTGAAAACTTAACGCACGAATTAATCCACAAGTCGAGCAAAAAATTTTAAAACAAGCGAAAATTTCACCTGTAATGAAGTCAGTCTTTAAAGCGAGTGGGGAGAATGCAATTTGCATTCATTTCATAACTTAAACACATGCCCATTATTTGTTAAGCCAACCCACTAATTCCCTAAAGTGAAGCCAGTGAAATTATTGCGAATGTGAATCTAAACAAATTGGCATGAGTGTTGTGTGAGTCAGTACACTCAGCAAAAAATCACAATGGTTTTGGCGCCCTATTTTATAGAAAATATTTCTTTCTAGTTTGCTAGAATTTTTTTTATATTTAGAAATTCTTGTATTCAGTTCGATTTTCTGAGTGTATTTGACTCCTTTCTGTCTACATGTTGCCTGCCAACTGTTGTGCACAGATAAACTTCACTTTCGTTCCATGGCATCGAATGCTAACTCGAACCGATCCAAGCAAAATCAAGCTAAGTCAGCACGTTTGTTATATAAGGCCGCACAGCTGTGGATTTGCCCCGCCACACTTTGACTACTCTACTTCCTCTTCTTCACTCATTGCTCGCTGTCTGAGCTCCATTTAAGTGCAAAACTAGTCAACTTTTGGCCAGGCGCAGTTGTTAGCTCCGAGAATTTTGCAGTAAGAAAAAATTAAAAACTCGTTTTTTCCTTATATACCCTTCTAACGAGGGCATATGAGGTATATTGGTTTTGTGCAATGAATGTAACTTTTTATTTGACACCCCTAAAACTAGAGTCTTGTAATTACATTAGTTGGATATGAAATCGATAAGATCGATAAAATCACACAAGTCCCACAATTTTAAAGCTACAATCACCTAGCCTAGAAGATAGGTTGCTCATGAAAAACAAACGATAGACTGACCAGACTGCGGGTACTCAACTCTTCGTACTTGTAGTCATTTTTCCACTCTTGTGCGTGTGTGTATACTTTTCCCAGTATAATTGTCAATGCTGCTGCTGATATTGCAAAAAAAAAAAGAAAGAAAAGAAACACAAAAAAATGTTAAAGGTTGTGTAAAAGTAATTAGAATTATTTAATCGGACTGCTGGCGATGATGACTGCGTGTGACAGGTGCGCAATTCTCTCAGGCGAGGATGAGGATGAAAAGGAGGAGAGGGAGGGGGGATAGGTTATTACAATGAACGCATTGCGCTTCCTGTTTAGCTCCAGATTCAGTATCATACTCCAGCTCCAGCTAAGAGATCACTGCACTCGGAGTTAACCGTGTGAAACGTTGTGAGAAACGCGAGACATAGATGTGAAATCAAGTCAAGTGTACTTTTGTATTGATCATCTAATGGTTTTCTGATTGTGATGCGATTCTCGCTATTGTTGCTTTTCTTGGAATGTCTATATCGCCTCTCCCTTTTCCGCTTCTAATTGTTGTCGCTCTTTTTTTGTCTCGGTTTGCAGTGAGCAAAGCATTATTGGCGCTCGCGCCTCAGTGATGGTGTACGATGATAACCAGAAGAAGTGGGTGCCATCTGGCAGTTCGTCGGGCCTCAGCAAAGTGCAGATCTATCATCATCAGCAGAATAACACATTCCGTGTGGTTGGTCGCAAGCTGCAGGATCATGAGGTCGTCATCAATTGCTCCATACTGAAGGGTCTCAAATATAATCAGGCAACGGCCACGTTTCATCAGTGGCGCGACTCCAAGTATGTTTATGGTCTCAACTTTTCCAGCCAAAGCGATGCCGAGAACTTTGCGCGCGCCATGATGCATGCCCTGGAGGTAAGCAACCACTCTCTCCATTTTGTCTTCACTCATGCTTGATATCTCCCCCAGGTGCTAAGCGGTCGCGTCGTTAACAATCCAGCCGGTCAGCCAACAAATGGCAATAGTTATGAGGAGGATATGGGTTATCGCACGATGACCAGCGAAGATGCGGCCATATTGCGACAGAATAACGGCATAGGTGGTCACATAACACCCTCGGCTCAAACGCCCACGTCGCAAACGAATCAAAATAATATTCCGCAGAGTCCGCCAACGCCGCAGCAACAGGGACATCATCGCACCAGCAGGTGGGTCATCGATTTAATTTTACTACCAGGGCATGATGCTGTCCATGTCATCATCAAATCAATCAGTCAGTGTTTTGATTTTGTTCATTTTTCTTCTCTCTTTCACTATATACACACTTCTGTTTGTTGTCGTCATGCTCTCTAACACACACACACACGCACACTCACTCACTCACACATTCGTTCCTTCGATCTTCACAATTTGCTCACCAAATAAAGGAATTCCCTCAGCGCACCACCGGCGCCACAGCCACAGCAGCAGCAGCAACAGCAGCAACTGGCGCAACAGGCAACAGGTAATCACTACGGAACCACCGCCAGTGGGCCCCCGTCCAATGGCCTGCCCCAGCAGGTGAATCCACAAATGCAAATACCGCCAGCACCCGGTCAGACACAACAACAGCAGCAGCAGCAGTACCAACAACAGCAGCCCGTCTATGCCACACAACAACAGCAGCAGCAGCAGCAACAGCAGCAACAGTTGGTGCAAGCGGGCTATGCGCCTCCACAGGTATGTGTTGCTTTTGGGTCTGCTCTTTGAGCTTCAGCTTATGTTGCTACTTTTACCTCTGTTTCTGTTTTCTTCTGTTTCTGTTTCATTGCATTTCAAAAACATACGCACGTCCGCAAATTGGCTTGAACACTACCTCTCAAAAATAAAATTAAACCGTACCAAACCACTACCAACCACTACAACTACTTACCATCGCTACCAATCCGCCAGCAGTACCAGCAATCCCATTATGTGCTCTCAAACTCTAATCCCAATCTCAATCTACATCAATACCCGTCACAGCCACCATCGGTGCATCAAAACGGAGGCGGCGGACCCATCTATGGGGCAACGCAACCCGCTCATATCCCGAGTTCGGCTAGCTCCAATAGTGTCGTGTACACCAGTCAGCCGCAGCTAATGCCACAGCCACCGCCTGCTCCCGGCTACGTTCAGCATAATGGCCAACAGCAACAGCAGCTGGTGGAGAATCCATACAGCCAAGTGCCGCTGGCACCGCCCATGGTACAGCAGCAGCCAGTTGGCGGCGGTACCCCAATGCCGCCTCCACTAAACCGCATGAGCAGCACAGGGGGTCCAGGGCAAGTATGTGCTCCAGTGCCGCCACCACCGCCACCTACATTTGTTGGTGCACCGCCAACACCGCCACAAATGTTTAACGGCGCACCAGCGCCGCCACAGCCGCCCGCACCACCGGCGCCCCCTGCCATGGGTGGCGGCCCACCAGGTCCTTCGGGGTTAGGCGGTCCATGTGCACCACCACCGCCGCCACCGCCACCAGGCATGGGAGCAGGCGGCGTTGCCGGCAAAAAGGATGATCCACAGGCCGATCTTATGGGCTCGCTGGCCTCGCAGCTGCAACAGTTCAAGCTCAAAAAGAACAAGGTGAGTAAAGGGACGCATAAAGTTGATGAGTATCTATCAAATCTTTGGATTGTTTCTCGTAGTCAACCACAGTCGCTCCGGAGAACAGCGGCAGCAGCACTTCCAGTGGTGGCAGTGGCAATTACGGCACCATTGGACGCAGCTCCAACGGCATGGCCTCCATGATGGATGAAATGGCCAAGACGCTCGCTCGACGTCGCGCGCAAGCTGAGAAAAAGGAGGTTAGAGAAGTTTTTACATATAAGTTGCATGTAATACCTACCTCCATTCACCGATGGACAAATCCTTATTGGGAAATCCATATTAAATGTCAAAAGAATTCATACCACCAACACCACATGTGGAATACACATATTGTGTGTGGTCTCCACAATATTCGATTTACCAAAGCAGATAGAAATCTCTGCAAAAAAAACATGTTTTTTTTTTGGTTTTTCATCACTAAAGGTGGGACTTATTAACTTTTACATCGATATGCAATGCTTGGTGTTATGTTTATATTTAAATTACTAAATAGTGTATCGATTCCAAATTTATTTTTCTGTCCCCCTTCAGTTTCTGAATAAAATTTTCGCATATCAACTATTTTTTTGTTGGTCTGATTGTGAATTTTCTGTGTCCATTTTCAGTTTAAATACGCCCAGAAATATTTTTAAATTAAATTCAAATATTATATTTTATTTTTAATTTATTAATATTCATATGCAGCCCGATCCAGAACCCGAAGTCAAGCAGCGACCATGGGAAAAGTCAAATACTCTGCCACACAAGCTTAGCAGTGGCGGTGGCGGTGGCGCCACATCTAATTCGCAAGGAGGTGGAGCCAACGGCAGCGGCACAGGCAGTGGCAACAACACAACGAACAGTGGCGGAGAATCGCCGCGTCCCATGCGAAAGCGTTTCGGCAGCGCCAGCGAGGAGACCATTCTCAAGGTGAGTTGTTCAACAGCAGCTAATAACTAACTGTGGTATTCTAACCAAATACTGCTTAGCAGGTTAATGGCGATGGCCTGTCGCTAGCACTCTCCAACAGCGATCTGGACACCCTGAAAGCGGAGATAGTGCGTGAGATGAGACTGGAGATACAAAAAGTGAAAAGCGAAATTATAGACGGTAATATAATATGATCTCATTTGGCCTATACCACATTTCTAATATGTATTTGTATTTATTGTGTTTGCAGCTATCAAATCAGAGTTCAATCGTAGATAGATCAAAAACTTAGTCTCTAACCAGCCTCTTACTGTCTGCATGACTGCCTGCCTGCCTATCCTCTCTACATCGAGTATAAAAAATAACAACAACAAAAGCCCACTGCCTCTTAAATGTGAGCATACACTCATCTGGGGGAAGTAGGATGGGCGTGTCAACGGCAACCAGCACACAAATCACGAACTGAGAAATCGCGTCAGATATATTTAAATGTGTAATTTTAAATATTTTAAAATGTGTATTTAAATCAAATATTTAAATGGCGCCCAATTGGGTATATATACAAGCATATATACATACATATACAAATTTATATATTCATATATATCTACAGGCATATATAGATTTATCTATATGTAATCATATAAATATATATGCTTTATATATATATGTATGTGTAATTTACACAAATACACTGAAGTACGCAATTATGTATCAGCTTTTTACAAAACAACAAAAACAACATGGAACTTTAGTCAAAATAACTGTAATTCTAATCTCGATTTTTAAGTTATACGCCACAACTCTGTTAACAAAAACACAAAAGTTGAGCGTGCAAATTGTAGCATGTAATTTTTATAAACGCTGTACATTATTTTTACATAAGTATAAACAAAATTTAAATGTGAACAAGAAATGCAACAATGAAGAGCTTCGCGTTGTCTTTTTGGCCCTGATTTGCGTATCCTTGGCTCCTTATCTCCATCCCTCTCACTTTCTGATTTGCATTTCACTTTCGCTTTTCTTAAATACCAAAAAACAACAAAAAAATCAAAAACTCGTATCCAATATAACATATAAACATAAGCCAAAAATAAAACCACATGAAAGGAGAAAAATGTAAAACAATTTTAACAAGCATCTATCTATTCTACACATACGTATCCCAACAAAACACTCACACAGACATACATATATGCGAATATACAAAATAGTTAATAAGCAGTATAGTATTATTAAAAAAAAATACTTACGTGAGTCACAATTCCACATATATAATAAATATATGTATTGCTCTCCTTACGGTCAACATTAATTAATCAAAACTATGGATTTAATCGTTGCATTTGAGAATTCTTCAACATTTTCCTACATGAAATGAAAAAAAAAACATACATAATTTTCCTAAGTCACGATCTCATTAAAACACAAAAAGTAGTTTCGAACGAGGAAAATAAATTTTGTGTAAACCAAACATTAAATAGAAAATTGACTCAAACAACAACAAGCAACAAACAAGTCTTCAAAACATTTCAAAGCGGAATTGAGTGTGGTGTGTTCAGCACATTTTTGAAAGCATTATATATATTTACAATTATACATATATACATGCATACATACATATATAATTACTAATGACAGATATTGATAATCTATAAAAGCTCTAAATAACGAATAAAAGGGGAAGGCACAAGTATTACCTACAGCGAAAATTCAAAAGTAAATATAAACAAATTGACTGCAGCATAAATAAACAAATACATAAATACACAAATACATGCATAAATAAATTAATAACGAGTAGCAAGTTAAAATACACCTCTTCTCCATTTAGAGATCCAAATTGTTTTCCTAGTTGATTCTAAACACACATATTGAGTACCAATTTCCAACTTCCATATACAATTAAGACTAAATAGTGAAATTTATAAAACTTGAACTTGCAACATGAAGCATTATTAAGCAAAAAACATACGAATATGAGAATCGTTAGAGACGAGTTTAGTTACTAAGACATCTACATATACATAAATATATATATGTATATATATATATATATGTATACATATATATATATGTATACATATATATATATAAATATTAACGAAGTGAAATTGTTTATTAAGTGTAACATTTATTTATACAACAAAACAACGCATGGACATTAATTTTAAATATATAATAATTTTTTATATTGATTGTGTGCAAGATCGATTTAGAGATATATATTTAATCCTAGTTCCATATATATATATATATATATAAATATATATATAGATATGAACGATGTATATGAATATGTTATGATTTTTGTATTTTTATATATGGTCTTTGCATTGGCTGCAACTGTAAACAGCTGCAAAAAGTTAATAATATTAACAACAATACACAAACTATTTTAAGCACCAGATGATCAAGAAATTGAAAAAGAAACTGAAAAAGAAATAAGCTTGTGCAGTGGTCAGCGCGTAAATTGTATGTATTACATTAAATATATATAAAAACATTTATATTATACACTTATATACAACAAATATTCAATATACATGCATATAAAAAAGAAATGGAAAAAAAAGACTCGGCGTCTAAAGCAGCAGCAGCATTAAAAACTTGATTAGAGATCTAAATAAAAATCAGCAACGGATTCATTTTAGACGTTTAAGTGGCATAAGATAAAAGCGGATAAAACGCAACGGAAGTGAACAAAATAGAAATGCATAATAAGCATATTTCAAAGAACGTAACGAGAAATAAACAACAAGCGTTTGCATGTAAAAAATAAAAAACAAAATTTTATTACCCCTATATAGTTAATGGGATTTTATAATATAATGGGATTTGTAGTATAATGGGAGTTATAATGTAATTGGTTTTTTTTTTCATAGGCGATTTTATAATATAGCAAGATTTTATAATATGGAATTTTATAAAATGTGATTTTATATTATAATGAATTTGGCTTTCTTGACATTTCTTATTGCACACTCCAAAACAGAGCAGGTATATTTTTTAAATATGGTCCTAATTTATGGCAATGAAAAAATACTCTGCCGATAATTTTTTGAGTTGCACTAGTTCCACTCCGGCACACCTCTAGTTAGAACTGGAACTGGCTATCGTTATCGGAGTCGAACTAAAGAGCTGTTAGTCTTATTGGACAGCTGAGCGCGAGCGGGTGGTACGAGCGCTAATACTAAATTAAAAACATTTCAAATTTTTACCCATAGCCCAAACGAAACGAAATTAAATAAAATAATTTGCTCGATATGTGTTATGTGTGATGCGTAGCTTACATTCTTATTGGAACATCGTTACACTGTGTGTGTGTCTGAATGTGTGTGTGTGAGTTGTTGTGTGAATGTTGTTGCTTGCGCCTATTCGAAAGCAGATAGACGAAATCGAATGCAAAAAGTAAAATCAAGAATAAACAGTAACAACAACAATTACAGAATGGATATGTATCTCTACATATGTGTATGAGTGTGAAATTTGGCAGCAACGACATGAAAATATGTAGCAAACAAAAATAAATATAAAGGAAAATTCAAAAAGAACATATAATTTGTACTTGGCTTGCAATGTAAACCACAAATGTTTTTGTTCATAAATACTGACTTTTAACATCAAAATAAAGCGATTAAATTTAATGTTAAAGCTTAGAGGCATATATATTTACAAAATGTTATATTCAATGATGAAGCTGATGCTAATGTTGTAGTTGCGCGCTAACAGTGGCTTAAAATACTTTGCTATGCATGTGAGTGTGTGTGCATGTAGATATGTAACCAAGTAGCTTGGCTACCCATGTGTGTATGTGTGAGTGTTACTCAAAATGTCGATTGCAAAACCGAATTTGAATTTCGTCTGCTGTCCGCCGAACTTATCAGTGCGACATTGAAAATATCAACAATAACAGCTTGTTGGTTTGTTGGAACAATGCCAGCAAAACACAAAAAAAGGTTGTGTGCACAACCGAAAAACAAATGTTTTTCTTTCACAGTTAATTTTACGACTTTTGTAAAGTTCATCACACGTTGAGTCGCCTAACTACTCCTCCTGCCCCTACCCACGCCACGTCCCTCTCAGTCATCGTTATTGAAAAGAACATGTTCAAAAACAAATTGGAACACTAAACGTCGATATTTTTATGTGATTCGAAAATAGGCGGCAACATTTGTAGTCACAAATTTGTGTTTGAAAGTATTGGGGGTTTTTGTTGTTGTTAATATTGTGTTAACAGCAAAATTTTAAAGCTAATTTCAAGAAACTCGCAACCGATTTTTGGGCCCAAGTGTGAGTTGATAATTGAACTGTACTCATTTTTATTGTATTCATTCAATTATCATCATCAAAATCATCAAAAAAGGCGCTCTTCATTTGAAAATTGTTGGCATACTCATATGCACACACACACACACACACATACACACATACTCTTACACCCACACACTTACAAAAACACACACATACACAAACACACACACAAACACACACATACACAAACACACACATACACATAAACACACACACATACACACATGCAATTGTTTATTTTGCTTTACTGTCGCAAGCCAACACCATAGAAGTTACACACACACTCACACACGCACACACATATGCGGTTAATAAATATCACATAATCAGCAAATGTTCTATTTTTATATACTTGTGCTAACCAAAAAAAAACTCGTTCTAAATATTAAAAATTGCCTTTTTGGTTTTTTTTTCCCTAAAACAAACACCAAAATAATTTATGGATATACAACAATAAATGCTACAAATTCTACGCATCGTCTAAAAAAACGTACCAAATATTGCAACGCATATCCTAAAAACAACAAACAATAAACAACAAATTACGGCTCTTTTTCTGTTTGGAATGGTGAGTATATTGAGAGTAGAAAACCAACCCCCTTAAGGGGTAGAGAGAGAACTGTGTGAACTACCCCGCTGTTGGGACTGGGTTGGGCTGGGCTTAGGTTTAAACTAGCAGGTTTAAATATAATAAAAATAATAAATATGAATATATAAATATATAAATTAAATTATTGTACAGATTTTGCTGCAGCACCCTTATTAAGCGGCCTAACAACTACCCTCAAAACACCTTAGACGACATTATATTGCACAATTCCTTGCCACACATCAAATTTAGTTGACAACTGGAGTTGAAAATCCTTCAACTCCCCTTTTTTTTAATAAAGAGTCCACCCATCAGCCGTCAAAGTGTGTCTCGGCATTCAAAAGTGCACAGCAGCTCCCCACCCTGTCAGTCTGTCTGTCCCACCCTGTCTGTCGGTCTGTTAACCTAATAACCGAGTTGCGTTCGCTTTGGCCAACCCCCAAAACGCAACGGAATCGTTTTCTCTTTTTGTTCTCAGCTCTTACCCTCTCAATCTGCCAGAGAGCAGCAACATTATTTTTGTATAGAAATTTGCTTCGGATTTTTGCACCTCCTTAAAATAAGAATATTTAATAAATCAATTCAAGGTTTCCCTGACAACAGACAACAAACAAAAAAAAACGAATAAAACATTTGTACAGAGTTCAAATACCTTAACACAGAGCAGTCTTTGTTGCTGTTAAGATCACAGTGTATATAAACAGTGGACTGAGCTGAAAGCAAATTGTCGGTCATATAATTACAGATAGAAAGAGAGATAGATGGAGAGAGAAAGAAAGAGACGCACTCCGAGACGCGTCAGCTGTTTACAAAGTTAATTTGAGCTGATGTCAGCAGCGGGCTCTTTGTACCAAAAAATAAAAGAAAAACAAAAATCAATATCAATAAAAAAATCAAAGTCTCTGCCTTTGTGTGTGTGTGTATGAGTGGAATATAAGCTGTGAGGACATAGCACAATGTACATTTACATCCACCTTAATATTTAGTGCGGTTCCCAGATAAGATAATCGATAGCAGCTACTGCAGTTAACTAGTCGCCTCTGTTAGCAAAGTCAAATGGTCTGTTAGCTTTTGCAGATAAACACCAGCAGCAACAAAATCTACAATAGTAGCAGCAGTAGCTTAATTTGAACTGGAATCACTGTAAGCCAGACAAAATTTCGGTGCTCTGTTAGCCACAGGATCACAGGATTTTAACAGGCGCTTATGTCAAAACTTAGTATCTGAATCGGAATTAATGCCTAAATTAACCTGTTGAGTGCATTTTTTATACTTAATATATTTTTTATTTTATATTTTTTGTTCTGTACGGGTCCCAGGATTTCCTGCATTAGTTTCGTAAAGCGTGCGTAAAATGCCATCGTCATTATTTGGCATATATGGCGTATGTTTAATAGTGTATGATAATACGCCACGTACTTGCTTCGCACACAAATATTATTTCCGCCATATAATCATATAATAATACTTAATGATGATGAGAGTCACACAAGGTGGATCGTCGTCGATCTCAAATTCGAACTTGAGACCTGACCCGGACTTGTCTGAGGGGGTCTGGGTCTGTGTACAACATCAAAAAATTAGTTGCTTTTATTAACTTCGGAAAAATTAAAAAGCAAATCTATGCGTGACTTTTTAAAACGCTAGATTATAATGCAATTTGATCAATTTTTTTTTTTATGTCATTTATTGCAAGTGGCGAATTTTGCAGATAAGACTTTTTTGGAGTTATCACAACCAGCATTCTAAAGCCCAACCTGTAGAAAGATAAATCCAAATATGTTTATCATGATGCATATCGATTTCAATATTGTATTCATATTGTATTCACAGTGTATTCATTTGTGTTTTTGTGAGTTTCGCACATGTTATTGACCCATTAATTGAAGCATTTCGCTTACATAGAGGTGTAAGCTATAAATGAATAAGTAACTAAATCTGCTTGTTATACTTGTACTGATAAGCCCATGTTAGCTCAAAGTTCAGTGAATGAATCAGCTGAGACTGCGAATTAAACTATTTTTTTTTCTTGGGCGTTAAACATTATGAGTAATTAACATTCATAACAAGTGCGAATATTCGCATATCAATCAAACAAATTACTGTTGTTCATTTCAGTGGCTTTCCAGAATTTTATTTGCAATACGAAAGTTCTATTTTTAGCTGAATTTCAATTTAACAAACAAAGGGCCGTAATTATATTATTGTATTCTACTTAGGTCTTCTCCTTTTGCTGTTCTCATTCTCATTATTATTTAATTAGCTAACGGTAAATGGACTGCAATTAAAACGCCACCTGTTGCAAGGTTATCGGCCTATGCACAAGCTTTGTGACTAATTTCACTCAAATTAAATCTGCTCTTACTTTAAAACAAACTTCAATGTAAAATTAATCCTATGTTTTTTTTAACAAAACATACATTTTACATATACATGTATAGCTAAATATTTGGCTTAAAACCCACGTCAGCGCTGAAAAAAATGAACATTTGTTCGATTGCTAACATTTAACATTTTGATAGTCTGCCAGCCACCGCTTGGCAAGCCAAAGCAGAAGCAGAAACATATTTTCATCAGTTGTTTTTCTTTTTTCTATGTTCTATGCTTAAAAATACTCACGAATACTTGTTGCTCTCGCGTTCCTACCTTCCCCCATCGAGAGAGGGGCGGGTCAATAGACGCGCCAGCGAATACACAGCAAAGCAGAGGGGCAGACGGTATGACGTTGCCAGATGAGCTAACCAAGCAAAGTCAAGTCGTTAGCCAAAGTCAAAGTCAACGGCTCAAGACTAAGCCCAAATGGATCGGTCTGTTAATAACACATATTCGCAATGTGTATTCAGAAACAAATTTGCTTAATACATAATGTAATTTCAATTGTTTTGTTGTTGTTTTTGAAAAACAAGTGGCTAATGGGCCAATAGCCAATACCAAATGGCCATTAGCAATGCGCTCAGTTTGCCAAAATCTAATGAAATTTAATTTTGAAAAAATACGGTTTTTAAGAAAATGTTTAAATATTAACTGCAGCGAGTGCCAAACAGGGGTAGGTGTTCTTTGTATTTATGTATTTATTTGTTTATTATAAACAATAATTATACCTCTGAAATTTAATGTTTTTTTCAAGCAGTATATAAAAATAAAAACCACGTTGTGAAAAAAAGGTCAAGCTTCCGAATACGATTCCCAATACGACTTCTGACTGCGTCTTACGTCATTTCTTTTTCTGTGTGTGTGAATGATGTGAATTCATGTATGCATGTGTGTGAGTGCCTGTGTTTGTGTATAGATGTATTTATTTTTTTTACATAGAATAGACACATGCTTCATTATATGCCGTAGCAGTGGGTATTTCAGCGGTGATATGCTATTTGTAAATACTTGACATGAAGTATTCTACAGGTTATTCAATTAATTTATTTAATGGCGTCAATTAAAAAACTAGAAAGAAATTAAATTAAATTAGAAATAAAATTTAATATTTAAAATTTATTTAATTAAATAATAATAATTTATCATATTTGTGGAGGTTTTAATTTGCTTTTAATCGCAAAAATGTGTAAAGTTTTGTGGTTTGAATTGAATAAAGCAATTAAATGCGATTCATTTTAAGTTTGATTTCCAAGAGTATTTCTTTTCTTCCATTTTTTTAATTTTTTGTTTTTTGCTTCTTCGAACACGATGCGACCTCAAAAAGTAATGACGTCAATACTTGGTTGCCTTAGACTCCAGCAAAACTCTCCCCTACCTCTGTCACACCGTACGCCCCTTTCTTTTTATCTGCATCTGCCTCTCCCACTTGGAGCATTAAACACAATTAAGATAAATTGTGTGGCAAGCTCTGTGCTTCGGCGCATTAATGCTATAGCTTAGTTCAACAGATGCAGCAAATAGATAGATAGAATGAATATACATATACGATGTGAGAACCGTTTCTCATTTTGGGATACACACGGTCGATGGGCCTGCAAAAAATTGTGTTCAGTTTCATTTCGGTTTTGTTTTGAGCATAGCACAATTTATTTTTTGAGTTTATCTTCTTCGGTTTTCCTTTTTTGCCGTCTTTTTTATTAGGTTTTAAGCACATTAATAATTAATATTAATATAATATTAATTTGTATAGTTTTAAAAACGATTAATCATATTAAATTTGATGACTTTGTGAACAATTTTTCTTTGTGAGTGCAAAGTTTTTTCATAATTCCCAGTGAAGAAATCATTTTTTTTTAAATATCTATAAATAGACGTGGAACTTTGTTAGCAGAGAGAGAGAAAGAGATCGCAGAGCCATACACAGATTTTGACTACTTACACATACACACACGCACACACTTACATGTAAATGTGGCATATATGTGTCAAACTGTTTCGATATCGATTTCGAAGTTATTCAGTGGGTTTAACTGTTTCCACTTTTCACTTTCAGTGCGATACGATTATAATGATGATGGTGTAATGATGTTGAACCATGGATCTAGCAGATCAAATCGATGACTATATCTGTTCATTCGAGGGACTTGGTGACTTAACAATGGACTCCCTAGCGATGTTCATATTCCTCTGGGCCGTACTGGCCCTTTTCTCCGTCTGGCTGTGCAAGTTGCTCTACAACAAGTATCTCACCAACAAGGGCTCCACAGCCAATGGCAGCAACAGTCGCCAGACCAGTGTTGCACCCGGCGGTGGCGCCTCCCTGGCAACCAGTGGCGCCAAGTCAGAGAAACGTTCTTCCGAACCACGCGAAATGATGGCCACCAAGAGCAAAATCGATGATTTGTCCAAGCCACTCACAGGCGGTGGTTCAGCGGGACGGGGACGATCCACAGCATCGCCCATGGGTGGAGGAGGAAGTGGTGCTGCTGCTGGCGGACCACGACGTCGAGTGGTGCGTCAAAGTTCGACGGGACCCGAGAATCGCAAGAAACGCTACGTGCCACCGCCCTCAAATGTGGTCGGGCCAGAAACGGTGAGTACATTTTGGCATTCTATTATTTGTTCAGCTATTTATTTGTTTATATACTAATTAAAATATCTACCCCAAATGCCTGACATCTATTACTATTTACTGATCTATTAATATATAGAATTTACATCCCAAATGCCTGATATCTATTGCCATATATTATTTATTTATTTATTAATATTTTACTAATCATATTATCTCTATGCCGGCGATCTCGTACTATTTTTATTATCTATTGTCAAATATTAGTATTTATTTATTTTCCTATTTATTGTTCTACTACTAATTGTATTACCTGCCTGCTATCTATTAATATATCTCATAGTTATTTATATATTTATAAATCTATCTATCTCCCATCCCATTTAGAGCTCCGTTACGTGGACTAGTCAAGTGTTTCGCTGGCTGTACAGCGATCTGGTTATTGTCAACGAGCTACTCATGTCCTGGGTGATAGCCATAAACGATACCCTGCGCAAATCGGCAGAAGAAGTGAGTAAATTAATGCATGACATCAGCTTTGACATCATCATCGTCGACAATCTACCCACTCAGTTAACTGACTTTAATATGCGTAAAGTATATGTCTAAAACGAGGGCTTCCGTTTTAACCTGTTAGAAATACATTTTTTATATCAGAAAATATTTCGGAAAAATAAGAACACCATATATTTAGATTGTCGATTTATGACTAGTCTTTCTAATTTTTATAAAAAAAGGTTTTCTTATATTTCTAAATTAACTTATAGTATCCAAGGCGATTTAACAAAGAAAAAGCGATTTTTTTTTTAATTGCGAGTGAGATTCATCCACATACATAAATAGTTGTGATGTCATGGGGATGTTCTCATACAATGCAGTGCATTGAACTTGGCTCTCTTAGAGCGGCCTCGACTTTTAATTTGAGCGGCCTTTTAGTACCATCAAAACTTAATTGAGTAGACAGTTGCTCAGCGGCTCGGCAACTCAGCCATGACCGGTGTGGAAAACGCGTTTCGAGCGGCAATTTTTAGTCGCTCTCCCCGAACGTAGGCCAAGGTCATAGTTTTAGTTGTCTGACTACACTGAAAAAAACCATCTTCTTGAATTTTAGGAATTCAGCAACATATATTTCTAAAAACAGCGTTATTATTTTCTCATTATTGTAATTTTTCATATGTTTAGATCAATTTTAGATATTTTTTAAATTCATTTAATATAAATTTTTAGAATAAATTTCTTAAAATTAGAAAATTTTTTCTATTGATTTAGTTAGTTTGGGCCTAACTTAATAGAAAAGAAAATAAGAAGAACATTTTTACTGTTTTCAGCGCAATTTTCAAATCTCGAAAACTCAATGATTTTTTTGAGTGCACTGCTTTTGCTGCTGAAATGTAGTTTGTTAGTCATTCTCGCATTTTGTCACAATTTTATGGCTTATTATGTGGCATATTCCGCATCACCAAACATACAAATATGAGCTACTTCTTTATAATTGCCAATTACGTAATGCCCCCGAAAAACTTGAAAGTAGCAAACAGGTTTAGCTCCACGACGTAACCCCAAATTTACCCTTGATTTTGTAGCATGGTGTGGCTGTGGAAGTGGTTCGTGTTCTGCCCGACAGCCCGGCACCGGGCCTGAACAACATCTTCTGCAACTGCGAGGAGCACAATCCCGCCGAAATGGTGAGCGAACGAATACAAATATTATATATATATATATATTACCTAAATGGTGACTAAATTTCTTGCAGCTCATCACGTTCGACTGTGACGCAATGCCCGTGATGCAGGTGAAGACGTTCCGTCAGAAGTCTGGCAAGGTGGAGACCTCGCATTATAAGGTCACCGTGTCGCGATTCCGTGCACGCATGTCCATACCCATAAACTACAATACACTCAAGGGTGAGATGCGTGTCGATGGCTATCCAGACGTAAGTACAATGATGTCTGCACTTATGTCATATAATAGAGCATAACCAGGATTTACTCCTAATCTCTTTCTTGACACAGGTGCGCATTGCCATGAACAGCGTGGGCGCCATCAAGGCCATGGATCAGGATGAGCAGCATCTGCAGACAGTCATCAGTGATATACTGACCACTGCACTCCGTGAAACCATCTATCCGGTTGATTTCTCCATTTATTCGACCTGCCCCCGTGCCGAAGTGGAGCCACTGGACTTGCCTGTAATCTATCCCGTCCATTATGAATCGCTGGCGGTGAGCGTGTGGAGCATTGAGAAGCAGTTGGTGTTCCGTTGTGTGTTGTATTGTGTGATGACTCTCTTTTTCAACTGTTTCACTGTTAATCATCCCTCCAACTCGAAGATTGTACAGTGTTCTATTGGTTACCCCTCACCTTGTCTCTCTCTCTCTCTTTTTCTCTCTGTCTCCTTCTCTATAAATTTCCAAATCGCCACAAAAACACACACACCTAAAAACGACAACACTTCTCATTGTTCTTACGACGTCACAGCCTAAATACTCCTCTTCACTTGTTGTATTTTTTTGTTGTTTCGTTTATGAAATTCGCCTTTTGTCCTTTCATGAATTGTGCAACATTTTAGCATATGCGTGTTTGAGTTAAAATGTTCTACTTTGCGCTCTCTCTTTTCAGGGCAATCAATATTTTCAATATTATTACAATTACTAATTAAATCAACCCATTCTCTTACCCCTTATTCTATTATATACTCCACCCAAAAATCTAAAGGCGAATTTCATAAGCTACTCCGACTACTAGATCTAAGTGTTCTCTCCATCTCTCTCTGAGCTTTTAGCTGGTCTTTTGATTTAATTCATTCATTTGTCATTGTCGCTCATTGCATGCTCGCTCGGCCCAACAAAAAAAAACACAGTACAACATGGATCACGGCCAGGGATTGGGCATTATGCGTGATGCTCAGCACATGGTCTCCGGTCGTCGACTACTAGTGAAGATCGTCAAGGGAGATGGCTTGCGCGATGCTCACGACCCGTATGTAGTCATCGAGATGGATGAGCCGGCGCAGAAGAATCAGACGGGCATCCAACGCGGCAGCAAACCGTTCTGGGATGAGCACTTCCTCTTGTAGGTCACCTTTGCCCCCAATAGCTGAATCCCTCTCACTAATCTATTACACTTTGTCAACTTCTTAGCGAACTCTCCCCACAATCAGCTGAGATACTCTTTGAGGTCTACGACCGTCCAGTGATTGCATCCGATCCGCCCAAGTTCCTTGGCCTCGGCCTCGTCGGCATCGACGAGCTGGCCGTAGGTCCCGCCTCCACGCAGCTTTTGCAGTTGCAACCGCGTCCCTACGAGACCCAACCGGTTGCGGGCGCCATTACCGTTGATTTTGTGTTCATCGAGGGTGCCGAGATACCGGCCGGTTCTCGGCCGAATCGCCTGAAGGAGGCACTGCGTCTCAGCACGCCCGCCATCAACGAGCACATACGCAATGGTGCCGACCTGGCCGATGCGGCTGTGCGTGCCCTTCAGGACGGTGCACTCTCTGGTGGCGCCTCCAACGGTGGCCAGACCCAGAAGAGCACCCTCATCATTCACAGTGTGCAGCGGGTAAGTGTGAGGATTGAAAATGCACCTCCTACGCCATCTTCCCTTAAAGATCGGTTTTCACTTTCTTTGATTTTATTATTTTGTTATTTGCAAAAATTTTTGTCTTCCATTTCCCCCGCACGCAGAACTCGAGCAATCCAAACACATTCAAGGTAATTTTTTTAGCCACATCACAATTCCGTTTCTACGTTTTCAGTTTCTTTTAGTTGAGAGTCAAGTAACTAATCCCAAAGCCATTAGTCATAATGATTATATAGTCAAGCTAATCACAAAATGTTTCTCGTTCTGTTTATTGATCGTTTATTTGCTTAACCCTGCGCTTCTCTAACCAAACAACACAACTCAACATCATCCGCCTATGCCAGGTTGGGTTGAACAAAGATGGTCACATCGAGGTCATCGAATCTCCCACAGAACTCGATCAAGCCGTTGCCCAGGCCTTCGAGCGTGCCGCCAACGAGGCTGCCAGCTCCCAAATCGAGCCACGGGCCGAAAGCCCGACCGACAGCCCGACGGGCGACACAACAACAGGTAACGAGGAGAGCACAGCCGAGGTGAGTACAACTACACTCAGAGAAAAATTGCTCTGAATTTAAAGATCTCGTCAAGAATAATTACTTTAATAATCAGTAAAAAAGTTTAGGGACTTTGTAAAAACCAGCGGGTGGTTTTTTGTTAAAGTTCGAGAAAATATATCTAATTTCCTTTGATTTGTACAATTAATCTATTATTTTTTTTGCTACGGGCTCGGGCGACTTTCTTAAATTCAGGTCGATTTGTTTTGCTGAGCTCCGCATGGCTCTATGAGTTCTATGATTTATACACGCATGGCATGCAATGATTGATATGTATATATTTATATATATATATATATATATCAATAACAAACTTCGACTTCTTTCAGTTTGGACAGCCGAATGCTGCCTCCTCGCCGAACGGCAGTGGCTACCACAACGACTACAGTTTGAATGGCAGCAGTCAGCTCACCGGCCACAACACGAACAGTTTGCAACGGAATGGCGCCATGCAACAGCAGCAGCCACAGCAGCTATCTGGCCTAGAGCTGGACGATCGTGGTCGCAGTAAAAAACGTAATTTCTTTGGCACCCTCAAGAAGCGGCTCAGCCGCTCCAAGACACGTACCCTATCGGCAGATCAGCCGAATAACAACCATAAATCACAATCAGTCACCAATCCAACAACAACAGCAGGCACAGGACTCACAAGAACAGCCCAAGGAACCCTCAATGGTGAATCTTCCCGTTCATTATCTGTCGATCGTGCAACTCTGTCTAAAAGCAATTCACTTGGTAATTACCCAATCAGTCCATTCACAATCCCCCTTTAACCCCATAACACACACCCGCTGCATTTATTTGAAACTAAATCTCTTATAAGAGCTTGTGTTGGATAGTTTAACTCCTGGCATACATGTATCCGAGACATACGAAGATAGCATAGAAAATTGGATGATGTAGCTCATGGTGGTGGAGAAAAACAGAGCCTGGGGTAAAAATGTTCCTTCTTAGTCATGACTTTAATCCTAAAATCAGGTAAAGTTATTCACCTTTAAAATGCTTGCAGAGACTAGTCAAAATTTTCCCAAGCCATAACATTGTCAATTGTAAAGCTTAAAATTCGGTTCTGGCTTGATATATATTTTTAAAATATATATCCAATAATTTGTTCCAAGTTCATATTCGAAAACCTCACAGTGTTTTTCGAAATATTTTTTTTTTAGCTAGGTGTATAGTTGAGGCACCTATTAAATTGTTATGATCGCATTTTATTCTGTTAGCTATATATGATGTCTTATCGGAGTCGTTTCGTATCACACTCAATACTTGTTTCCATTAAATGTTTAAATATATTTGTGCATATTATTACATACGTACATACAGAAATGCATACATACATTACATATCGAGACCATTTGTTAAGTCCCTATCTTTAAGTTGTATTTTGTACTTCTTTTTCTCCTTCTTTTTATATAACATTTCCCCCAATCTTAACGCCAACAAAACTGTTTTCTCCACAAACACAAATACAAACTTGTATGTACACAACTTTTCTTGAAATCTACTGTATTTTCTCTATATGCTTTTACGTATTGCTTTACATTTGACACTGAACACACACCTTTAAAATTTATTTCCAAATATATATAAGCACACTTAAATTCTAATTTATTTAAATTTTTGTTTTCTGTTTATTTATTTTCATATGTGCCATAATTTATTTTATGCAAATAACTATTTGATTGGTTGTCACAAAAATTGGTCAATTTGGGTGTTTTGGTGTGTGCTACGCCACGCTTTACGGCTATGGATGCATTCTTTACATACTATGAACAAAACACACTTCTATACTATTTATAACTGCATAAATAACTACTGTTTCAATGACAACAACACAACACATAAAAATGAAGGACCCCGCATGGGCATCGGCTCGTCCATCACCGATCACCACTCACGACGCTCTTCAATTTCAGAATCCTCAGCCATCTCAGGTTTCTCTTCGGCTAGCAACAAAACTTACATCCACGAGGCATCCACACTTGTACTGGAGACCATCGAGAATGGCGTCAAGCGGTGAGTAATCCTCTGCTAGAAAATTTAAGAAAACGATGTTGAACTTGAGCAATGGAACTCTTACTTATCTGTGCCCGCGTCTAAGTGTTAAAATTGTGGTGCTGCTTCTACTAGGAGTCTAAGAAATCAATATAATCGCAGATCGATAAAATAATAATTCTCCCACAATTTTAAAGTGACAGTCATGAAATTTAAATGGTGGGTTGTAAGTGATACTCTTCGGCATCGGCCATGCAGACCTTTAGTCAAAAGCTAAAATTACAAAACTTGGAGAGCCTCCTTCACAGATTGGTAATAACATTTATTTTTGCTGTTGGCATTAGCTGGTATTTGATTGGAATCAGAATATTTTAGAATCAATACCCACTATTTAAAGCATCCATTTGTTGCAGGCATTTCATTGTGCCGCTGGCGATTGCACAGAGGCCACGCTGGCGCCGCAAGGGCACCAAGTTGCACATTTACAACGACCACACGTTCATCGCCAAGCATTTGAGCGGGTAAGTCAGAGGGGCAAGGGCAAACCTGATGATTCCACCTCACTGACTCTCTCTACTTGCAACTTGCAGTAGCGGATTACAGTGCTCGATTTGCATGAAGTCCATACCGCGGAGGCCGGGCAAGCAGGGCTACGAGTGCCGTGACTGCCAGCTGATCTGTCACAAGCAATGCCACATACGGGCGCCGCAGGCGTGCCCCAATCCCACTGTACTCTCCATGGAACTGTAAGTTGGGCTCCTCACCCTTCCCTTGCTTAGACCATAGTCCTTTTACACCTGTTGTTCCTTTCATCTTAACTTGATTAGCTGTTTGGTCCTTGCTATATTTGTAAAACTAATTTATTTATTTATTTTTTTTCAATTTTTTCTCTTTTTAAACACACACACAAAAACACTCCCAAACTCTACCTTACTGCTCTTTGGCACCATGTAGGACCTCATTTCCGGTACTATCTGAGCGAGATTTGAACATAGTTAACTGATGCAAAAAACATATATATATATTTATATAAGCTTGCAACTTAATATTGAATACAATATAATATTCTTGAATACTATTCTAGTCTGCTGTTGAATACTTTTTACTTCAAGCAATTATTTGTGTGCTACCTCCTTTGCCTCATTTTCTATTTGCTTAACGAGCTTGCAACATTTTGATTATATTGGCGTCAGAATTACAAAAAATATTCGACATTCATTTTGAATATTAATTTGCGATTTTGCTATTTAAATGCTTTTTCTAACTAAATATATCTGTCTATATTAACATATACACACACACTTACAAATATAAACATAAAAACCTTCACGATTTCTAACATTTATTGATGTTTTTCTATTTCACTCAACTCATACAAAAAAACAAACTTTAACCGGTTTGCCATTCTCAAAACCCACAAACATATACACTTAATTCATGGACACAGGATGCCTAGTGATCAGTAAAAGAAAACAAAGTTTTCTAACAAGTTGAACAAAGGTAACAACAACAGTTTAAGTAAATTTAGTTTGAGCCAAGATGTAATTTTGACGCCAAGCACAAAAGTGTGCTAAGAATTGAAAAATATTCAGAAAAAGAGTTTTAGCTTCAAATCCTGATGAAGACATTATTTTTCTTGAGTATTGTTTGTCGAATATAGGAAAATGGGTAAGCTTTTAATCTGCATGGAGTTAAAATTAGTTTTTTTTGCTACCTTAGCCAAATTAATACATAATTCTCTGCACAGGTTTATTTAACAATTTGAAACTGCTCTTTTTTATTTGTATTAAGTTCGATTGCTCTGGATTTATTTATACCGCCTTTTCTAAATTTTGTTTTTTTGTGTGTTAACTTTCAATGATTGCTTTATAGGTTATTCCTTTTGTATTTAACTGTGTGTTTGATAATTCTCTATTCTTAATATATCTCTTTCTTTTCACAGAACGAAACTTAACTCTGTTGCGGCGGATCGTAGCATTAGGAAATTGTAAAAATCTACAATCTACATTAATTAATACCAATTGAAATAATTATTTTAAAAATTAACACCAAAACCATAAACAAATGAAGTCGGAAAGAAAATGAATATCCTAAACTCACAAAAACAGAAACCTGGCTACGCTATCTTTAATTATGTTATTTATTTTATACACGAGTGCAATATTTTTTTTATGAAATTGTAATGCGTCAAGCCGAAATTTTTTACCATCACGAATAACAATTGTACAAAAGAATACAAACATTTTTAAATAAAACTTAGTGGTGAAGTAATTTGTTATTGTGATTTGAATTTTCGCTCGCTAGTGGCAGCACGTGGCTCGCCAATAAGTGGCAACGCTGACTAAACCGTTTCATATCTATCGTTATCGATAGCCCTAAAATATACTGGGGTAAAACATTTTAGCAGCTGTTTGTGTACCCTAAAGAACTGTTTAACACTTTTGTTATTGCAAATTTTTTTTATTTAATGTGTTTGAATAGAAAGTTTATGTTTATATGGGTTATTATATAAAGATAAGAATATATTTGATCTAGGCAGCAATTGCAGGTATAGTTTAAGAGTATTCAAGCTTCGGCTAAGTGTTATTTAATGTCAGTTCTTCTTCTTCGATTTCGTTCTCTGCTGCCGGTTTTGTAATCATATAATTTTTTTTTGTTGGTTGGTTCGGTTTTTTGGGCAATAAGAATGACTATAGTATTGAAACGGGTGGCAAAGCTAATTCCGCGCAATATAGCAGCAGCCTGTAGATGCCGCTATGCAACCGATGCGATTTTGGGCGATGGCAATGAGGTGCTTGTGGAGCGACTCGATGGAAAACAGTCAGGCATTACAGTGCTTGGACTGAATAGACCGGCAGCAAAGAACGCATTCAGTCGTGGCCTGGTCAACACGTTCAGCAATATCCTCGAGGAGATCAAACGCGACAACGATTCCCGTGTGGTCGTGTTACGCAGTCTGGCGCCGGGCATCTTTTGTGCTGGTGCTGATTTAAAGGAGCGAAAAGGTAGACGGGGGATGTAGCTCAGTGGTAGAGCGTTCGCTTTGCATGTGAAAGGCCCCGGGTTCAATCCCCGGCATCTCCAAAGTGCTTATTTTTTTTTTATATTTATTATTTCTGTATATATTTATTTAAATTGTAAATTTTTTTTTAGGCATGACCACTGAGGAGACTAAGGAATTTGTGAACCAACTGCGTAGGCTGCTCGTCTCCATTGAGCAGCTGCCAATGCCAGTGATTGCGGCCCTGGATGGTGCCGCTTTGGGTGGTGGCCTGGAAATGGCTCTCGCCTGCGATTTACGCACAGCAGCATCGAATACAAAAATGGGTTTGGTGGAGACGCGTCTTGCCATTATACCCGGTGCTGGCGGTACTCAACGACTGCCTCGCATACTCTCACCAGCCCTAGCCAAGGAGTTGATTTTTACTGCACGTGTTCTCAATGGCACAGAAGCCAAGGACTTGGGCCTCGTAAATCATGTGGTGCCGCAGAATGAAATGAAAGATGCTGCCTATCAGCAGGCCTTAAAGCTTGCCGAGGAAATTCTACCCAACGGACCGGTTGGCGTGAGAATGGCTAAACTGGCTATAGACAAGGGCATGCAGGTTGATCTAAGCACAGGCTACTCCATTGAGGAGGTCTGTTATGATCAGGTTATACCCACAAAAGATCGACTGGAGGGCTTGGCAGCCTTTGCTGAGAAACGCAAACCGATCTACAAGGGTGAATAACCAGGAACAGGCGAATTATAATTGTACGCCAAAGTGCATTTATTGTTATAGTTACAAAAACACAATTTTGAAATTTAATAAAATATTCAACAACTAATTCAATTGTCAATTGGACGTTAAGTCTGTAAGAGTAATATTTGACTAATGTTGAATACTAATTGCTGGAATTAAGTCAATACATATATATAATTTGCGTTCCAATAACAAAAAGCGTGCAAAAAATGCGGAAGTTTCAAGCGTTATTCTATAGAAATTCTGTTGAGAATTTGTTTAGAAAGCGACTACATACATCATACTTTAAATATAAAATCCATACATGTTGGATCAGACATATAAATATGCATATATGCATGTACATAAGTCATAGGTTTAAATCAGCGTATTAGCAAATTAGTTGCTTTCATTTTAAGAGTGGCACTGAACGAAGAGCTTTTGTTTAGAGCGTTAAGTAAACACGCTTAATTATAAAATATATTTAATAATAATCATAAAAAGGGCGTTAACTCGATGTTTAAACAAAACTGCGATGCGGGTGCGTTTTTTTGTTTTGTTTTTCTTTTGTGGCACTTGAATCTCAAGGAAGCGACTAGCAAAAAAATCAGATGTGATGCTTCTCCCTACACAGCTGCTGATCCACTTGCAAAATGTGTGCCACGCCCTTGTATGCCATAAGGCGGCCTCCCCAAATATATATAAATATATCTTAAACATCAATGTATACAGACATCATACGCCCATTCAATTAACATGGTGTATCACTGACACCAGGCAAGGTCGCTGGACGGATCGCAGCGGAGTTTGTGTTGTGTGTGTTTTTTTCTTTCGATTTGACATAGTAAATCGGTTTCTTGACTTACTCAGCAAATCGGATGCGACAATCTGAAAAGTCGACTTCAACGACGACTTATGTCACAGCGCACTTTGCATACTAATCAATTAATTAATTATTTTCCAAATAGACTTAACTCTCGAAGCTAGACTGAAATCCGATACCAAAAAAAGGTGAGTCGAGGGTAACCCCGATTACAATATACCCTGAGCCAAGCCGTTAAATTTGTGTTTTTTTATTTTTTATACATGTAAGCTGATGTTGATCTTATAAGATCTCTCACTTTCTTATGGTGAATACGTTTTCGACTATAACTTGGATATTTCTTATCAAAGTTTATTATTCATCAGTAAGCAGCTTTTCTTGCTAACGTAAACGATATGTTTCGCTATGGAAGGCAATTTTCGATTAAATGTAACTAATATGATCAGAGCCGGGTATGCGAGAAAATATGTTTGAAGACTAGCTTTTATAGTCTCTGAGATACGCTTGTTCATACAGACAAACAAACGGATATGGCTATTAATTTTGACCACGAATATATGTACCTTATGGGGTTGGAGGTGCCTCAATCTACACACATAAGCACTCAGTCACTATCCCCTTCTTAAGTATATTCAATGGGTTTAGGGTATAGTGCACAATGCGGAACTACTGTGCGGAAGCATTTCGATTATTATTTATAAAACAATAAGGCACAGAAAAAAACATATTACGTGCTAAACGAGTTTCGTGCATTTTGATTGATCTTTGCTCAACTCGAATATTATGTTTGGATGTCGCGATTTGCATTGCAATGAGGGTGGCAACACTCGAGAGTGTGTGAGGGGGGAGTACATGATACAATACATTTTCCAGGTATATTGTGAGTCATGCCTTGAGTGTGTTTCAAATTGCAAAGACGAAAAAATGATAAAAAAAAAAACTACAAGTGACTTTATATATATAAGTGAATAAATCTGCCAGATCTGTGCCAACATATAATTGACCTTTGATTAATCTTGAGCTGATAAAGCATTGCTTCGTACATGAATGACTTCATGTATTTATTATCTATATCTCAGCCTTCGTCACGAGCTGTGTATACGCCATGTCTTACGCATATCTAACGGGTATCTTTATGTACGATAGATATATAGGTTGTTGTACAAATTAAAAATATACCATCTAACCAATGAACAAGCAATTAATTTAGACAATTGCTTTAAAAATCCAGTTCGAGCGAAATAAAACCTAAATTACACAACTCGAAATTGTAAATAATAAAATTTTCCATAAATCAATAAATTGACTACTACTACATTAATTAAGTTTCAAACATAACTCAAAACTAATTTTAAAAAGGCGCAGCACGTGAAAAAGTTGCATTTACAATTTATGCGTTCCAAAATTTTCCACTGCCCCACTGAATGGAACAAACACACAAACAACAATAATAGCAAAAGCAATCGAGCTTTTCATATTTTATGGACAGACAACAAAATCGAGTGCAACAATAGCAACAACAACAAAAACAATGGTCACTTGAAACAAGTTAATCACAAAACTCCATCATTTGACTTAAAGAGACACCTCAAGGCGACAAAAAATATACTATCTACACGGGCACTAAGTAATTGCCATGTTTTACAGTACTCTTAACCCCCTCCCCACACTCCAGCACCCTATGGCTCTCTTTAAGGCTCCTAAGCAAATTCTTATGTTTTAAATGTTAAATGCACTCTAACATCACCCCCAGCTCTCCATAAACAACAACAGTGTGTCTCTTGTGCATACAGGGTGGATTAACTGTCAAGATGAAATAATCAAGCAGCTAAAGGCAGAAAAGCTCGTGATAAATAAATTTAATTTTGAAAATCTTAGTTGAAGAAAACAGTTTTAATGCAGATCGGTAATAAGCATTTATATTTTTTATAAAATCAAAGTAATTTTTTTCAAAGTCCTTGATTCCTTATACAAATCTGATTAGATTAAGTGCACTGCAAATGTAAATGCTAAAAATTTGAAATAATACAAGAGCGCAAGGTTATGGTATGGTTTTTATTTTAGTACCTGTTGCAGCGGTTGCATTAAACGCACTGGCACCCTGTGAGAAGTAGACTTGTCTCGCTCATCAATGCCCAAAAACCAAACTTGACATAGAAAGTACAAAGAGAGTGTAAGAGAAAGAGAGAGGGAGATGGAAAGAGAGGCCAATTTCGATTCACCTGCGTCACGGTGTCTTTTTTGTTGTACATTTGCGCTAATTGCTGCCGCTCATCAGACGACAATTGTAAGAGTGGTATGTGTGAGTATGCTGCGTGCTGCGCTGCTCAGCTCTGGCGTTGGCAGCAGCGTAGCAACAAATTCAAACACAAACATTGGCTTAATATCAGTCACTAACTGATCGCCAGAGTGTGAACTACACACCAACAGTTTCCAAACCACAGATCGGAAAGCGCGCACTGTTTAAAATTAAAAAAAGTGAATAATTTTAAACAAACAGTTCCTTTTGTGTCCATAACAATGGCATTTAAACAACTGAGTGTTGTGTTAATTAAAATTAGCTTTTGCTAATTACCGCTGACAAAGACTCATTCTCAAGCGATTTCGTCCTAGCGATTTGAGGGCGTTAATTAATGCACGAAAAAGTTGGGCACAGTGTAAAAAATTAATAAAAATAATTGGTGTTAATGTGGAGGACAAACAAATTATTTTATTTACAAGCAAATACGTAGAGTATTGTGTCAAATTTAATATTAAATATTAACACAGACAGATTATTTACAAAAGGTAATTGTATGCATTATAATAAACTAGGCTTAAATGGCAAATGTCAAATATTTAATTTTGTAATTAATTAGGACGGGATAAATTCGATCGTTTGCTTATGTGAAGAGTTTTTTTTATATTTATTTTGGTTTTTTATTTGTAGTGCCAGCTGTATTTCAAGTGAACTTATTACGTTAATGTGTCGTTCGAATTAAGGTAACAATTTAAGCTCAGTCGGATATTTTTGTAATTTATTAAGCTGAACAAAAAATTGTACCCAAATTGTGTACTATATCTGTTGATTTTCAGTGATAGCAATTTTATAGATATGGATTTGCGATTCCTAGATCTGCAGATAAGACAACAATATAGTTGAGTATTATCTGCTACAGTGTGCACTTTCAAATAAGGTTCAATGTCTGCAAAAATTCTTAACAATGCTTTAAAAAACGCATGTACGTATTTCGTCATACAAGTTCAAGTTATTATTATTGAGCACGTTGGCTGTTTCACTTATTCAAATGCGACGAAAGTGAAGTGTCCATCGGGGGTTGCGAGGTGTATTAGATCACTTTTGACACTGAACATTCAGGCTCAAGTGCGAATAGTGATGAATTAAAAATCCAACGAGTTTCGGAAAGCAACAACAACAACAACAAAATCAACAACAAGTAAGCTCGACTACGATATACCCAGAGCAAAGCCGTTATAAATTGGCCATTTTTCCCTTACATGAATTCCACACTCAAATTTAAGCAGCTGAGGAAGCGCTCTTATTTCTTATGGGGAAAACGATTTCAAATATAACTTTATAATCTTAATGAATTTCGGCAGTTGATCAAGAATATTTTAATGTTTATTACATATCAACAAGAAGACCGAATATCGACATCTATCGATATTTGCGAAGCAAAGACAATTATCGATTAAGTGAAACAAACTTGATCTACGTCGGGTATTGGAGAATTTATGCTCCGCATTTGAAGTCTCTAGCCCTTTTAGTGTCTGAGATCCATGCGTGCATACAGACAGACAGACGGGCATGGCTATATCGACTCGTATATATAAACTTTATAGATTCGGTTGTGTTACAGGTTGATTTCTTCTGCCTGTGACATACACAAGCAGAAAACCATTATACCCTTTTTCCCATATTCATATATTCACGCTATTAAAATCAACAACATATCCAAAGCACGTGAATGGAACCAAAACAAAAAGCGAAAGAAAAAGAAAAAGCAAACAGATAACGCCGAAACAAGAAATGAGAAACTCTCGCAAAACAAAAGCACCAAAATAAAAAAAGCGGCTTTGCTTAATTTGGTTTTAATGTAATGCATTGACCCAAAATCCGAAGCGCCTCTGACAGATCTTAATTGATAATGTACTCAACATTTAACGGTAAATCAGCACAGGGCGTTGCTCAAGATGTTAAAAAAAAAAGAAAAGTTGATCAACAAAAAATAATTTTATAATGCGCCCATTTATGTTTCCCACCATTGCAAGTGCCAGTTTCCCATAAGATTATTTACATTCTGCTAGGTGCAGCTTAGCGGCAATGTTTTTAAAACGAGTATCTTATGATGAATATAAAAAAAGAAACTATCGAAGAAATTTACATAAAGACTCAATCCTGTTGCGCTTTTTGGTGCAAGAAATTATCTGGCATCTATCATTTATTATGAAATTACTACTTTAATATTTTTTATTTTATAATGCTTATAATAATACTTATAGATCCATATGTGTTTATATTTGTTGATTTATCTATTTTTTAAACCATTTACATTTTTTTGGCATTTTATTTTAATGAATAAATCAATTGTTTATTTGGATGTATACATATATTTTTTATTTTGGTTTCTTATCTTTTCGATCTGTTGTTTTTTTTATGTAGATTCAATATTAGCGATATCCTGGTGCCTAATACCAAATGTCATTGACAGTTTAGCATAATCACAAAACGAGTGACGCAAATGTTTAATTAATTTATTTTCGGTCTACGCTGTGTTGCGATTATAATGCCAGTCTAGCGCCTATAAACGCATGTCATACCTCTAATTAAGTCAAACAGTGATATGACATCGAAAACAAATCAAATGCCAGTTAATATTCACGATCCTGTCCGATCCGCGAGGTGTCGTAAAAATACAATAAATAAAAAAAAATTATTTATAATAGCCCGTTAACTGATCAAGATTTCGTTAGCCGGGCCGTAAATATATAATTCCCATCGATCCAAATACATACTATAGCATTTGTGAAGGATGTCAATGCCACACAATTGTGACACTTTCTTCGCTAATCTTATCAGCTGTAAATAAATGAAATATTTGGAACTATTTGTTAATCGTATCTTTTGTTGAATATGCACTAATTACAATTGTTAAAAATAATTGGTTATTATTGGAAAATAGAAAATTATGTTAAAATGATATCATTTAGATGATATTAAAATTAGTACTAAGAAGTTTTAATTTTATTAATGCAGTGTTCTCCTTCATTCGGGGGGGCGTTGCCATATTTTCAGCTTATCAGCGATTACTGTAATCAGTAATTTATATAGGTAACGTTAAATAACTCTGACGCGCTTTATGAATGACCACTTCTTGGTAGTTGCCATTGGTTTCGTTGTTAACCTTATCAATGGGGACTTTACCTCACACTTTTTCTTTTGGCGCCGGCACAAATTCCAGTTGCATTTGGCCCGAGGCCGCGTTCGGTTTAAACGAGTTAGTTGTTCTCTATTATAATACATAAAAACAATAGCTAAATCGTAAGTTCTTGTCCCGTTTAAGATTACTACGTTTTAATATTATATTACTTAAACAAGGAATACAAATACATAGCAAATGTGTTTTGAATTTCTAAGTGAAAAGTAAAATTAAATTAAACCAGTTTACATCAATATATACGTAAACAGTTCGTATAAGAATACATGTAATAAAGTAAATTTAAACACTTTTTCGGGGATAATTGCAACATTTTTTCTAATTTATATTTTGCTCGAAACCTGGTCAAACGTAAAAATACGAATGATGTTTTAAATATCAAAATTGCAACACTTTTTTTTTAGATTTCTCATAAATAATAGTCAACATTAAAGGTTTTCACAATATACTAATATAATATATAACAGAGCATATCAAAATGTCAAAATGTTTATACTTTCGTTTGTACACAAATCTTTTTTAAGTATTTACTATAAAACTATGGTTAAGTAATTTGGTTATACTTTTAATTAAAAAATTATTTTATAATTTTTAAATGAAATGCTTAAGTTAGGACATATTATTAATCAAAAACCACAAGCACGTGAAACTTAGTCATGATGTTGCACTTAAGTGGAGTCATAAAAACATTTACGATCGACTATCTGTACTTAAGCTATTTGTAACGATAAGATATGACTGGCATAAGGCTGGACAATCTCTTGAGTGGATAAGCCATGATCAGCAACCTGAATCAAAGCAACCAATCATATCAAGCATTCTTAATCACTAGTTTTTCATTTCATGTGACCTTTTCAGATGGCAGATAATAAGGCATATACTCCCGATCCATTGCCAAGCAGATCTGACTCGGTTACCAAGACGGAATCAGTCCAATCTCCACCATCTTACAGTACTGCACTTTCGCTGAATGAATTCAACTCTAAGTAAGCAAATCATTACACCTAATATGTGAACTTTATTAAAATAATTACAAAATTGCAGATGAAATAGATAACAGATTCAGCTATGTGTGAATTCTAAATCTAAAACTAAGTTGGATTTGAAATTTAGTGCGCTGTGAAAATATTCAGTATATTTTGGATTTTATTTTTTTCTTTATTGTATTTAGCATTTATATATTATAATTTGAGAAAGATCGAAGAATACCAGAAACTTAAAGTCAATTTTAAGCCATAATAAATTTAAAAAAATAATTTTTCTCAAATATTTAGAAAGTTGGGAAGCAAACATGCCGTCAGTGGAATTTGATACCGCGAAATGCATTAATATATAATATTTCATATTGATAGATTCTGAAAAGGTAATTTGTCTCATTATCCAATTTAAGTAAGGGAAATTTTGATTTAGTCAACCATATTTATTTTCTTTGCCGTACGGGATATCAATAGGGCTCTTCTGATTAATCTTCTATCATCTTGGTTATCCGTAGTTAGTTAGGTTATTTATGTTTATTTCGCGCTTTTCTATTAGAATGTCTAAACTTTGCAATGCCGAGTAACTTTTTCTACTATCATATCGCCGAGAAATTTCTAAGCGTACTTTAGTGTGGGAAATGTCCACGGGCTCAAAGATTTGTCTATCTCTTCTCGAATTTCCTATTCATTCATAATCTATTTCTATTTCTCCCTTTTAACGTTTTACTTTGTTACTACAAACTTTTTTTCTGTAAGTTTTTAATTTGTTATAATTATTTGTGCTTACAGGGTCAACTTGACGGAAAAGGATCAATTGTCGCTTAATGAGGCCGCCTACAGTCCCTTTGAGCATCGTGATCCCAATGGAGCCAGTGCTGCCGGTGCTCTGGCCCATCTGCTCAAGAGTTCACTTGGCACTGGTATTCTGGCCATGCCGATGGCCTTTCACAATGCCGGTTTGCTGTTTGGCGGTGTAATGACACTGATCATTGGCTTTCTGTGCACCCACTGTGTGCACATATTGGTTAGTAGTGCTAATCAAGCAGAAAACTTTTTAACACCTGTCTTATTGGTTGTTTCGGTTGCTATTGACGCAATTGGGAAGACTTAGTCGGTAGCTTAAGTAGCTCAAGGACCGAACAAAGTAATCAATTGGCAAAGCGTTTAAAAACACACTCACAATGTGCTTTAATCGGCAAACGTTTCATAGAAACAATTTATTTTAATAATTCGATAATCAATATATTTATCATGCTGGAAATTTTTAGCCAATAAATCTAAAGAAACATATGTACGTACATATATAAGATTTAAGATAACATTTTAATTAACAAACAACAAAAGTGCAAGTAAGCAATATACTTGCGTGCAGGTTGAGCTATCAGTTGCGTTATCTGTACCTAGCGACATTTGCCGATTGCTTTACTTTAGTGATCGATGTCATGTTCAGTTGCACTTTATAGAAATACTTATATCTAAGATAATTTAAAGGATTAGGTGCGCAATTTCCATTGGTAAACATTCAGCTATTCCAAGCAAGTTCAAATAAGTATAACTTATAGAACTGAACTACACGGATTATGAATAATATATGTTCTAAGAACTTACTGAAAAGTAACTAATGCCCTTCTTCAACCATTTCAAAATGGCTTAAATGGAATATCGAAATTAAGTTCAATACTAACTAACTTCATCAAGAGCCTTCATATGGAACAAACTATTATCACCAAATTAACTATGTATTTAATAGTATCTCCTAGGCAAGCTCTGTCTACTAGAGTATTCTAACTGGTTTTTTTTATTTTGTATTCTTATTTTCTTGTTCACTTTTTAGGTAACAACTTCTCACAACATATGCCATGATGCCAAAGTTCCTGCATTGGGTTTTGCAGAAACCGCTGAGAAGGTCTTCGAATACGGGCCCAAAAAGATGCGACCATATTCCAATTTTGCCAAGTTAGTGTTAATAGAACAAATATTGTTTTTTAGAAATTGACTACATAACTGATGAGATTCTTGTTGAAGCTTATATTCACATCAATATCATATTATTAAAATTAAGATAAGATAACTCTGTTTAAACAACGCAAAAAAACAAAAATTTTATCAACAATGTTCGGGATACTTGAGGACTGGGGACTTTAGAGTACTTCCGGGTCCAATGCTGATAACAACATTGTGTTCATTGCAGGCAATTTGTGGATATTGGACTGATGGCAACATATTTTGCAGCCGCCTGTGTCTATATGGTTTTCATAGCGACCTCGTTCCATGATGTCATCAACTTTGATGTGGGCCTTAAATGGGATATTCGGATCTATATTGCAATGACAGTCATACCTTGTCTACTCATCGGTCAGATCAGGAGTCTCAAGATTCTGGTGCCCTTCTCCCTCATGGCGAACATCTTTATTGTGATTACATTTGCCATTACACTCTACTATATGTTTGATAGGCCGCTTGTCTTCTCCGACAAACCACTGATTGCCCCCGCTGCCCAAATTCCGCTCTTCTTCGCCACGGTGATCTTTGCCATGGAGGGCATTGGTGCCGTTATGCCTGTGGAGAACTCGATGAAGAAACCGCAACAGTTCTTGGGCTGCCCGGGCGTCCTTAATACGGCAATGATTACTGTCGTCTTACTCTATACCATCATTGGATTCTTTGGCTATGTAAGTACACCGGCTAATCTTAATAAATTCTTATTATACTTTGTTTTGATAAGGAGAAAAGAGTTAAAACCCCTAGTGTTTTTTAGGGCTTGCTTCTTAACATGAATTTCAAGCCAGAATCTCGATTTCAACTTAAAATGTAGCATTTATCTAAAGTTCAAAACATAATTAAAAAATATGCACTTTTTGGGCTCAATCCATCAAGATCTTTTTGAGTTTTGAATTTTAACTTTAAGCGCAGGTTTTTCAATATGTCAACCCAAGATCATAGAGAATTGAATTTTAAAAGTAGTGTCACTTCTATAAAGTTATGGTATTTAAAATTTCGATTTCATCCATGGTAAAATACAATTTTTTTTGAAAACTTGAAACGGGTCACATTCAATGCTTGGTTTTAGTTAAGTCAGCTAAGTTACATAATTAATAACGAATATTGTGTCAATTCTTAAGCGGCAGTTGTAAAATTCATTAATTAACATTTTTACCTTTTTTAAATGGCCAATCTATTATGCCATGTTAAGGTCAGATTTGGCGATGAAGTGCGTGGCAGCATTACGCTCAATCTGCCCGACGGGCACTGGCTGGCAGACACAGCCAAACTGCTGATGGCTTTGGCAATTCTCTTCACTTACGGTCTGCAATTCTATATGTAAGTTTTTCAGAGCTTATTATTTTTGTTAATTAAGAATTAATGGGTTCATTTGCACTTCAGTCCCAATGAGGTGTTGTGGCGCAAGATTCAGCACCACTTCCGGCCGGAGAGGCACAATATTACGCAGATTCTATTACGCACTGGAATCATACTGGTAAGTGGTGGGATCGCAGCTGGCATTCCCAACCTGGAGCCCTTTATCAGTTTAGTGGGCGCCGTGTTCTTCTCGCTGCTGGGAATATTTGTGCCCAGCTTCATTGAAACGGTGTACTTGTGGCCCGATCGCCTCGGCTGGTGCAAATGGAAGCTGTTCAAGAACGTTCTTATGGGCATTTTTGCGATACTGGCGCTTATTGCCGGCGCCGCTGCCAGCATTGGTGAGATGATCCATCCGAATGAAACCTAAGTCGCAGTGGACACTTAAAGTATTATTAAATGAGATGCACGTGTTCCTCCTTACCCTACCTTTAGCCATGTTGAACATGACTAAAGGTAGCAGCAGCTGCTGCTGCTGCTATATTCTGGGCTGCATTGCAAAGTTGATATTACTTCTTAAGCTTTAAACACCGATTATATATGCACATATATGTTTGTCTTATGTGTGTCTAGTAAGTACCTGTTGTATCTGTACATATACATATAAATGTATATACATAAATATCTGTGCATGTATTTGAATTTGTATTAAAAACTAAACCGTAATTCATAGAATTTATAATCATATACATTAAGCTAAAGAAACTTTTTTATACGCGTTGAATTAATAAAAATATTAAATATTTAAAATGTTGCAATCTAAATAAGTTTCTGCTGCTTTTACTTATTATTTGCAATGTGCGCAATGTTTTCTTTTTCAGCTGGTTTCTGTATAGGATTGCAAGTATTATTCGGTTGGTGTATTGACTAAATTGAAGCCTACTTTGAGCAATCACTAAGGCAATTGGGAAGCACATGGAGCATTAGTATCATAAAAACCAGTTCCATCGAATTGTGTTAAAAGATGAAAATATATAAGTCTAAAGCACAAAAATTCCTTTTTTCCGAAATTATTTGGATGCCCTTTGGCTAGTTGGTAGCTTTGCTCAAAACATATTGTTTGCCAACAGCCTCGGCAGGATATGTCTGACCAAAAACCGATGTTATATAATAATAAAATTCCCTTTTTAATTTGTGGTCCATAGAACGTAGTCATTGAAAAAGTCCTCACGCCTACAATTCAAAATTTTGTGTAGTTCCAGGTATCTTATAACAGAATAAGTAATGAAATATTTCAGTTTGTAGGATTTTTTCCATAAACGTCTCTAAATACAAATTAATTGAAACTTAAAGCGAAATAAAGTTAAGTGGAATAGAATACAGCGGCGCGCATTTATAAGTATATTAATAGGTAGATAATAAAATTAAATCATTAATTTTTAGTCTGTGGGTGTGTGGCATGTGTGTATATTGTGTATGGAGTGTGTGTAACTGGATGAACTAAAAACTATAGTCATACTTCAATGCATATGAATGCGATTAGTTGTCGAATCGAATCGAATTTTTTCAATTTCGACTATAAACTAATGCTGTCGGTGCTTTGATTACATTAGAATAATAATAATGAATATATAATATTGTTATCAACTGAATAATGATCTGATTATTGATTACTTCTTCTTCTTTTTAGCATTGGAATTTGTGGCGGCCACTTCGCTTTTCCGCTTCTGATTCGACTTTGCCTGTGGCATTGGAGCTGGAGTGCCTGTGCTGCTGCTCCCCCCTCCACCACCTGGCGTCTTCGGTGTCTTCTTCTTCTTCTCGGCACGCTCCTTCTCCTCGAGCTCGAGATTCTCCCGCTCAATGAGCGTAATCAGCGTATTACAGCGTCGCTGCAATTCCAGCGCAGTACGCGATTTAATAAACCAATCGAAGCGAAATTGGGGAGATGCGCTGTAATATATATATAAATATAGATATGATAATTAAAGAAGGATGCATACTCACCGTATGGCTGCACGGAGCTCCTCGTAAACGTTCTCCTTGTCAAAGCCAAGCTTGTGCAACATGCAGACCAAAAATCTATCCTCAATTTCCGTATAATTTTTGCCCTTGTTGTTGCCATACTGCAGACGCAGTTGATGGAATGGAGCACGATAGCGGGCCATCTATTTAAAAAAGGAAATTGATAGAGATAAAAATAAAGACACATATATAAAATATAAATAAAATAACTATAATATAAAAATATTAATATTAATAACATATATAAACGCACCTTCTGATCAAGGGCCTTTTTAATAGAGAGGCGTCGTTGGATTTTGCCCTCGCCACGCTCAATTTGTCCCATGATACGCTCAATATCCTGGAGTTCGGTGCATCGTTCCCAGAACACAGCATTGTAATCGATGACCTCTTCGGGAGTTTTACCCTCAACATCCTTTGCAATGTTATCGATGTCGTCCCGTCCATATTTCTCATTGGCCTTGATAAACTGATTGAAGTCACGCTTCGTCCACGCCGTGAATCCCTGCGAGAGAAGCGACTCCTTCTCGAGCATCTCATCATCGCTGAGCGGCTCGGCCTCGTCGATTTTGCGCTGCTCCTCGCGCTGTACTTTGCTCGCCTCCGATCCGAGCTCCGTGTTCTTGGGCACCTTGTAGCCGACGGTCTTCCGGAAATAATAAATCTCTTGATCCAACAGCTCGAAGAGGCGTGGCGGAAAGAATTGAAAGTCCTGCACAATCGGTTGCTTAGGCGGACGTGGTGCTTTGGGTGCCTTTGGCTCGGAGACACGTAGCGCCTCCCGGAAATAAGCATCGACAGCATAATTCGCTTTACGCTCACGCTTCGGTGGCTCAATCCAATTGCCTAGCGCATTTAGCTTCTGCTTCTCGCGCCAATCCTCGCCCTCGAACTGATAGACGGATGAACTGCCGGCCTCGCCGTTTGTGTCCATGGTGAAGGTGCGCAATGATGACTCGCCCATGCTGTCCAGCTGTGTCTTCTGTTCGGCCGTCTTCGCCTCACCACGCTCCAAAATGACATCGATGTCCTCGTCCGTGATGTCCGTTTCCTTGGAGCTGAACACCTGATTAGCTCCAAAGCGAATAATGTTCAGCATCTCATCCTTGTTAAGCTGAGCACGATTGTCAACGAGACGACCTCCCTGAATGACCATCTTATCCAGTCGCAACTTTACCTCGGCCCGTTCCACAATCTTCTCCTCGACAGTGCTCTCGGTGATCAGCCGGAAGACACGCACTTGTTTCTTCTGGCCAATGCGATGGGCACGATCCATCGCCTGCAGATCCATCTGTGGATTCCAGTCCGAATCATAAATGATGACCACATCGGCAGTGGCTAAATTAATGCCCAACCCCCCGGCACGCGTAGACAGCATAAACAAGAATTTGGTGCTATTGTCCATGTTGAACTCTTGGATCTGTCGATTGCGATCTTCGTGCGGCGTCTGTCCGTCCAAGCGGCAATAGTTGTAGTTGCGCCAGTGGCAATAATCTTCCAGAATGTCAAGCATGCGTGTCATCTGTGAGAAGATCAGGACACGCGATCCCTGCTCCTGCAGCTTGGGCAACAGCTTGTCCAGAATTGCCATCTTGCCCGAGTTGTACACCAGATGGGAATCTGTCGTATATGGTGGACCCGGTTCGGCTCCATCGAATAGATACGGGTGATTGGTGCATTTGCGCAACTGCATTAGAATATTTTGAAGTCGCATCTTTTCCACTTTGCCAGCTCCGTTCACAATATCAATGTCCTTGAGCAGCACTTTCGTGTACCAATCGCGCTGCATCTTGGAGAGACCCACAAAGATCTTCATTTCCTTCTTAGGCTTCAGTCGTTTCTCCACCTCCGCCTTGAGGCGACGCAATAAAAATGGTTTGAGGACCGCATGGAGACGTGTGACAAGCGCATCATCGCCCAGGCAGGTGTTCGTGTTGAACCATTCATCGAAATCCTCCGACGAGTTAAAGACATCCGGCAGCAGAAAGTTGAGCAGTGCCCACAGCTCATGGAGATTATTTTGAAGTGGGGTGCCCGTTATAAGCAGACGATTGGCTGTCTTAAATTCGCGCAAGATCTCAGACAACTTGGACTTTTCGTTCTTGATACGATGCGCCTCATCGATGACCATGTAGCGCCAGTTAAACTTCTTGAAGACGGACTTCTCGCGTATGCACATCTCATACGAAGTGACACACACATCCCATTCGCCCGGCAACAGCACGTCCCGTATGAACGTATTACGCGTATCCTGATCCCCAATCAGGCAGACGGCGTGCAACGATGGACACCACTTTTTGAACTCATTTACCCAATTCTGCAACGTTGACTTGGGCACGATGACAATATGCGGACCAGCTTGATTTCTACAAGGGAATTTCAAGTAAGTAAATGATCAGAAGTGTTAAGTGTCCATTCGACTCACTTAAAGTGCTTTAGGTAGCCCAAGAGCGAGATGGTCTGTAGTGTTTTCCCCAGACCCATTTCGTCAGCGAGGATGCCGTTGATGCCGTTCTCATAAAGCGAGATCATCCAGTTCAAGCCACGCACCTGATAATCCCGCATCTCCCCGCCCTTAATGTAAGCGGGCGAGGCGTCGAAACGAAACAGTTCCTTCGTTGCTGAATCCTCAGCGAGCAGTTCCTCATCCTCCTCCTGCTCCGTTTTGCGGTGTCGATGGCTGTAGGAAAAATAATATTTATAATTATAATTATAAGTAAGCAAAGTTAAATAGTTACTCGGCGACATCTTTGTCCTTGTCCTTGTCTTTGTTCTTTTTTGGTCGTCCCTTTGGCTTTGTGGGGCTCTTGGCGCTGTTTGTCATGAAATGCGTGAAAATCTCCGTTTGCTTCAACAGATAATCGAAGCGTCGGCTGCGATCCGATTCGATTTTATTGTCAAACTCGGCCTCTTTTTCGCCAGAACTGCTTGTTGCCGCCTCCGACGTGGTTTCATTCTAACATAATACAAAAATAAAAGACAAATGCAACAAATTTTAATATAATATAAGTGTTTCCTGAAGCGGCATGCGGCGTCTTTTTTTCGCTCTTTTTCTCATTATATCTTTCGTGTGGCGAAAATTTTTGCAAGCGTTGCTTAGCTGGGTTAAATTTCACTTACCGAGTTTTCCTCGCTGGCTTCCACTGTGGCTGCCTCTGGTTTTGACATGTTTACACTGTTGCAATTTGCTTTTTCCCGTTTGTATTTGTTAATTATTGAGTTTTCGAAATTATTTTGATTTGCCGAGAGCGTTGCTCAGTCCTGCGTCTGTATGAGTGAACAGCAGCGGGAAAAGTAGCGTTTGACAGGGTTGCCTTGAACTCGATTTATCGATGATTGTGTTATCTCAAACGAGGGCTGCAAATGCAAGCACGAACTTTAAGAGCACTTTGAAAATAATTTGGATGTAAATTTCAAATGTCAGCATGTTATTTAAATTATTAAAAAAAAAAAAAAACAATGTGATTGCGGCTCCTGACGTCTGGCCCTGGCTCGTATTCAATCAACTCATACTTTTGCAAACAAAAATATAAAAAAATCTATCTATTCGTTTCACGTCTCTCGTCGAGAACACATGTAAAAACTGGAAAAAAAATAAATTTTTTTTTCTTCATACAATTTAAAAGTTTAAAAAAAATTCTGTTTCCAAAAAAAAAAAAAAATAAATAGTAATACAAAATTTTAAAGAATTTCAGCTATGTATCGTGTATCGATCAGGCTCGCCAGTTCTATGTTGCAACGTCTGACAAACTTAACGTAGGTCACTCGTCAGATGTCCGATTCTAATACAAAGAAGAAACCACCGAAGGCAGACAGCCTTGTCAGCAAGAGAAACTCCCCACAGATAAAGCGAACTGAGTCGAGCGTGCCGCGCCAGATGAAGCGCGAGGATAACTTGTGGAAGGATTCCCGGGATCTCAGCATTTGTTCTTTTTTAACCTACTCATTTATTTTCTACAAAATATGTATGTACAGTATTATAGATTTATATTACATAAAAGACCGTTTTCTTACACAAAAATTATTGTTTTCTGGAAAGCTAGCGAGGCTGACATTAAGATCAAAGATGCTTTGATGTCAGAGAGTTGGTGTGTGTGTTAAGCATTCTCCTTCTCCGTCGCTTACACACACTCGGAATGAATTGCAGCAAATAGTTCTGTATGTGTTTGTTTGGAATACATGTGCGCATGCACATGTGTGTGTATATGCTGCTGCGTTAGTCTACTCTCGTTCCGTCATCTCGTTCCGATTCCGCCGTTCCAGCTGCGTCGTTTCAATCTCAGTTACGCACCGAAAGCAATTGGGCAATTTTGCTCGCCTGGCTTTTGCAGAACTCGTAGCCAACTTTGGCTGTTCTTTTTAGACCATCCGATTTGCTGCTACTGCTGTGGTTGGTTGTTGTTGCCAAGGACACATCAGCTGTGCTCTGCTGTTGATGGGAATTTACCGCTGCCGCTGCTGCCTGGAGTTGGTGCTGGGGAAACATTCGACACAGAACATAATTAAATCCACTTGATGCCTTGTTGCCGTTCAATTTAAAGCGCTCAATGCCAAAAGCGCGTATCGCACGCGAGAAGCCAAACACCTGCGAGCTGATAAAAGCACGACGAACGGCCAAAGTGCGACCATCTTTCTGCTCGGTATAAATAACAATTTCGTCCACTTTCTGCAAGACCAAATCAATCAGTTTCACTTGTATAACCCTGTTTAATGGTGGGTGTGGGGGGGGGGGGGGCAAAGTTCAAACTCACCATGATCTTCTTCATGCCCAGATTGCGGGTAAATGTGGTGAATGTCTTCTTCACCGGATCCAACACAGAATCCTCAACAATCTTGACCGGCACATTGTTGTAGAAACGTGCACCCCACTTAGGCACCGGATTCGTTTTCGAGAGCAGTCGACGCGAATATAATTTACCATCGCGCACCTCGCGCCTAATTGTGTCCTCGGTAAGCACATGAGAACTGCAGCAGCAGATGAAATGTAAGTGTAAATGTTACTCGACAGACATGTAAAATGTAAGCGGAGGTGTTCGCACCTGGATGGATTGGGGTAACGGTTCCAATAGGCAGAGACTACATGCTTCCAGCTGTAGTCGAAAACCGTTTCCGTGCGACAAGTGGACGCAGTGAGAACCATGATGGCTGCAATAGTTTGACAACAGCTGAGCGACAGCAAACGGATTTTAGAGGGCGCTGTCACGCAACGAAATCGAAAATCTCGTCCGTGAACTGAAGAACTGAACGAAGAAGAAATCGATAAGCAGAGAGCATAAGATATATTGTTCTTGTGGTTATTGTTGCTGCTATAGCTATAAATAGAGACCGGGTGGCCCGAGCAAACTACATACCTTTCCCTTCACACTCGCACTGGAGTGAGTGGGTAGTGCTGTGTGCAATGCTTATTTGTATTTGTGCCGCTCGAGGCCTACTCGTCCAGAAACTGAAAATTTTGGGATTTCTCTTGCTTTGGCGTTGTGTAACTGCGTCACACACAATCACACAGGGTGCTTCCCTCCAGCCCTTTTTATGGTGTTGTAGTAGTTAGCAATGGAAGGGCTATTTTGAAATATCAAATGCCGTTTTTGCTGTGTTGTGATTGCAACTGCAGTTTTGTGAAATTTTTTTAATATATTGAAAACAAGTTTTGATCAATATAATTTAAACTAGGCCAATTAAACAACCGAACAGCAGAGCTAACCGGAAGCAGCTGATCAAAACAGTACTGCATTGAGTACTGCATTATATCGATTTTTTAACAATAATCGATAGTTTGCTTATAGTATCGTTTAGCTTGCACATCCCTCGCTCTTTTGCACATACGCTCGCAAACGGCACACGGTACGAATTCTTTTAGACGCGATCCTAAACTAAATTTAAACGCATTTAAAATGGCTTTCGGTGATGTCAAGACGCCTCAGGGCCTCAAGGAGCTGAACAACTACCTGGCCGACAACAGCTACATCAGCGGGTAAGCATAGGAATGAAAAACTGAAAGTTAGGTTAAACACGGCAAACACGTCGGCAAAGAAACATAATATAATTTTGTATTGCAGATACACCGCCAGCAAAGCCGATTTGTCCGTGTTTGATGCGCTGGGCAAGGCGCCAGCTGGCGATTATACACATGTTGCACGCTGGTATCGCCACATTGCCTCCTTCGAGGCCGGCGAACGTGCGGCTTGGAGCGGTGCTCCTCTGCCCCAATTGACGGGTGGCAAGCCAACTGTTACTGCCCCTGCTGCCGATGATGATGATGATGTGGATCTGTTTGGTTCCGATGATGAGGATGATGCTGAGGCTGAGCGCATCAAGGCGGAACGTGTTGCTGCCTACGCAGCAAAGAAGTCAAAGAAACCCGCCCTTATTGCCAAGTCATCGGTGCTGCTGGATGTGAAGCCATGGGATGATGAAACCGATATGAAGCAGATGGAGCAACATGTGCGTACTATCGAAATGGATGGTTTGCTGTGGGGCGCATCGAAATTGATGCCAGTTGGCTATGGTATCAACAAGCTGCAGATTATGTGCGTCATCGAGGACGACAAGGTGTCTATTGATCTGCTCCAGGAGAAGATCGAGGAGTTCGAGGACTTTGTGCAGTCCGTCGACATCGCGGCCTTCAACAAGATCTAAACAACGATCCTTGCACGATTGGGTTTTAAGTTATCTTTTCTTACTTACACACATAATAAAACTCGAGCACAGCTAAACAAAGTTTTAAGTTTTGTTATATTTTTTGAGAGTAAAGATATATATATATATATATATATATATATATAATTATAGTCGAAGAGGAAACACCCATACATCTCAATAACTATAAGAGCTAGAGAAGAACGTAGAATTTATGACGATAAAACACTTATTGTGGTTTTAAGTCTAAGTTGCCAACACACATTTGACTACAGGGTGTTCTCTCTTTTTTATGCTACTTGCTGACATTGTGCTTTTGTCGCCATTGCCTTGCTCGTCAAGTTCGTGCTCAAAGCTATTAATTTCTGAGCCAGCACCAAAAGCTTTTTTTGGAGTGCACAAAAGACCGCAGCATGTTCGAATCGCAACTTAGTTAAACGCACAGCTCAAACGCGACCGGTTTACTCCGTGCGCGCTGTAAGAATAAATCTTCGGCGTCTTTTTTCGAGCTTTTTTCCATAATTGGAGTCGATTTTCGGTGAAATAACAAACTGCGAATATTATTATTATAATAATAATGGCTGGAATCAAATTGTGCTGCACTTTGGCAATTGGTGCCTTATTGTGTTTAGGATTGTCAGTGCTTATCCAAGCACAGGGTAAGTCAAAAAATAACATCAAATAGACATAGAGATGGACAGACATGTTTGTTATTAGCATTATGGAAATACCTAATATACTTTGATACCGGATTCGTGAATTTCATTAACACTAATTAGCATTCATAAAAATTCAATATTCTTTGATATTGTCCCATTGTGCGTTTCTTTTCTTCTTTTTTCTGTATAAAAAATATATTTCATATATTTAGCCAATTTTTAGTTTTTTTTATTATTAAGCTGAGGCAACTGATCGTCATTAGGGGGCATTGACAGGGGATTCCAATTACGTGGCATTATGGCCAAGTACTTCCGATATTCAAAGACTTGTTACATAAAGCGGAGCTAAATATATTGATTGCGTTTGAATGCATTTAAAATAGTTCAGTAACTAGTTTCTCTATTATAATCATAATAGTCTATTACTATGAACATTATTCACGGTTATAATAACCAAAGATACAGCCATAAAAATGTTATTAAAATAAGCAATTAAGATAACTAATATATTCAGTTGTTTGAATGAGATTTGGATAATCAATATTATATAAATACCTATTGGACCTCCTTCAAGCATCTTTAGAGTACTTTTTCAATAACATAATAAAATTAGGTACTTTACACTTTAAAGAATTCCTCAATAATTTCCACAATTTTACATTCATTGTTATTGCTGCATCCGAGGGGAAAACATTTGATTTGTGATATGACATTTTGTATATATATTTATATATATATATATTTATCCCTTCGTGTAAGATATTCTGTGCAATTTCCAGATAATATGTGTATTATGTAATTAACAATGCTTAGATAAAATTTCATATCACAAAAGCAAATGTTTTCCCCCGAACGCAGCAATAACAATATATGCAATATACATATATATATGTGACCGGAAGTTATTGGGAAATTCTTTAAAGTGTAAAGTACCTAATTTTATTATATTATTGTATGCTGGTTGTATAATATTGAGATAATTATAAAAAGTGTTTACTCATCGCACTAAGTTAGAACTACAACAAAATTAAATGAATAAAAAGAGCCCATTTAATAATTATATAAAAACAAAAATTAATTTACATTTACTGTAAGTTTATTCGCATTTTGACCTAAATTTATATCTTTTTAATGTTGGTTCGTTGAACCACAAAATGATAAATCTAAGATGCAAAAATAATTGAATTCGTTATCTAGAAAGTGCCAAATCAGACACATTAAGCATATAATTTTCTCTGAGTACAGCAAGAGTGTATTCAAATGTAACATTAATAAATTTAAAGTAATAACAATCCCAAAAAAAAATTAAATTATGAAAGACTTCGGGTTGATTCTTGCATACAAAATAAGTACTGAAAAAATGTAATCAAAATTTAGTTAATAAAAATATAAATGTGAAGGATAAAAGGCACTTAGCAAGAAAAACATCTGCAATACGCGTTGAAGAGCTGTAACCTTGTATAGCCCACAACAATGTCAGAGCAGTAAAATATTGAAAAGAATATCGCAATTTGCTTAGATCGTGCGTCGTTGATAAGCCAAATTGACTCATGCCCGCCAACAAGTTCGAACTTTTCACTAAAAAAATAAAGAAAAAATGAGAAAAAATCATAAAATAAAAAAATATATTCAATACAATCTTTATGCTTTAGTGGATGCCTCAATGCCTGCCTTTGAAAGTTGCAAAACTAGTTCGGCAATGGCTGAGAGAAACAGAATAATAATAATACAACGGAATCTTTCGGTTCATGGACGTACACAAATTTATAATGATTCGCCTGATGTACATCTTATTCCCAATATATAGGTATATATATACATATATATAAATATGTATATATACGCGTACTGTAACGTTAAGTATATATTTTATTAAGGCACAGGCTTAGCCTCATCTTTTGTTGCATGCTTGTTTACAACCAAATCCGAGTGAAACAGTGAGAGTGAGTATGTCGATGACATGTGCGTGCAAAAATGTGACAGATAATTCCAGTTTCTCGACTCGGGTTTGTCCCAAGTTTTTAAAAATGCTTCTCGTAATACGCAATACAATACCATTTGTTTTATAGGTCATTCGTATAGAGGCCGCTGATAAGATGTCCCAGATAATAGTAAACTAATCAACATAAACTGTACACTTTTAATATTATTTATAGATAAGCCCGTTACTGATGTTTGTCTGGGTTGCATCTGCGAGGCTATCAGCGGTTGCAATCAGACACATTTTTGTGGCGGTGGGGTCTGTGGCCTATTCCGGATCACCTGGGCCTATTGGGCTGATGGCGGCAAGCTGACACTAAACTATGACAATCCCGAATCCGCGGATGGTTAGTTTTCTGCATTACTCCTTTACTTTAATATCTTATTCACTCTCTATTTCATTCCCCCAGCCTTTACGAACTGTGTTAATGATCCTTATTGCGCTGCAAACACCATACAGAATTACATGTCTAAGTTTGGGCAGGATTGTAATGGAGATGGCGGTATCGATTGCTACGATTATGCAGCTATCCATAAGCTGGGTGGATATGGCTGCAATGGTGAGCTCAGCCACCAATATCAGAGTGCTCTCGATAAATGCCTGGTCACGTACTCGCCCCTCGATGTGCGCTCCTCGAAGTAATCGCTCCAACAGCTAATCTACTAATCTACGAGTATATATATATATTTTTAATTATTTATGTTTCGAATTGGAATGTGAACTGTGCAAAACCGTTACGATAACTACGCATAAAGGGTGTGTTTTTATTTTAATAAATGACAATTAAATCTTCAATATAAGGGATTACATCACAGATTAAAGTTTAAGAGTGATAACTTAGCATTTTGCGAATTAAAATATAACGTGTGTTTTTAAGCTTTGGGTTTTAGGCTCGACTTAAAGCTTTGAGTGGCAAATCTTGAATTTGGATGTCGCAAGCTTCGAATAAGCTTTTATTTCAAGCGCTTGCTTAAGTTGCACTGCTATGAAATACCCTGGCTGTACAAAACACTAAACCTTGCAAAGTATATAACAAAATATGATAAAAACCAAAGCAAATTTATTTTTTATTATTATTTAATACTCTTTTATATATATGTTTTATATATAGGAGAGATTTATATGAAAAGAATTATAACATTTTTGTTTAGTATTATTTAATGCCTAACAGATATGAGCCGCCATCTGAAATCTGTATTGGGCTTCATTTCTGTGAATTATAAAACATTCCCACAAGCTTATTTTTTTTATATGTGGCCCAAACTCATGGCATAGTTCACGTGTTTTTTCGGTGCTTTCCTATCGATGTTTGACGAAATGTAGTATTTTTAAATACTTAAATTTTCAGAGAGCTGCACTTCAACCTCAAGAATTTCTTATAAGTACATATCAGATGCGACTTAGACACTCCACGCCGCCCTAAAAACCGGTATTGACACTCTCAATAGTAAGTAGTGATTTGCCGTTGAAGCTCAGTGCATTTACGTCCCAGTTGCGGAAGTGTTAGAACGTGCTTTAAACATCTCTTCCCCTCTTTATATAGTATATTAAAAATGCAAATCGTACAGCTATTATGCTTGTTCATTTTCTGCCTTTTATCGCCTAGTTTTGTGCGTGGACAGGGTAAGTTTTAGAAGCGGATATATACACGCAGTTATATATATGTATATTCAACTGATTGATTGCAGGTCATGTGCTGGATAAGCCAGTTACCGAACTCTGCCTCACCTGTCTCTGCGAGGCAATGTCTGGCTGCAATGCAACTGCAATTTGCACCAGCCAGGAGAAGGGCATCTGTGGCATTTTTAGAATTACGTGGGCCTATTGGATCGACGCTGGCAAATTGACGGTGGGTGGCGAACATCCCGATTCGGAGGATGCCTTCATCAATTGTGCAAATGATCCGCACTGTGCGGCAGACAGTGTCCAGAACTACATGAAGAAGTTCAATCAGGATTGCAATGGGGATGGTGAAATGGATTGCCATGATTATGCCAGAATACATAGACTGGGCGCCTATGGCTGCACCGGAGAGATGCCCTACAAATATCTGAGCACCTTCGATGACTGTATCGAGAACTATGAGGAACAAGGATTGGGGGATGAGTAACGATGGGATTTCTAATGAAGTGTATAAAAGGATTAATGATTTTTTTTTGTTAGCAAATAACAATGTTTCCGTCAGGAACATTTTTGTAAATTTTGAATTTTCGTTTCGAGTTGGAAGTGATTCGAAGATTTAAACGATGTGAAAGGTCATAAATATTATCAGTAAAAAATACTGCTTAAAATTTAGAATTTGAGAGAGTCAAATGTCAAAAAAGTAAATAAATGTATATCACTAAAAAGTGTTTAAAATTCGGCGTTATTCATAAAGCACATTTGTAACATAAATGTAAATGATGTTTTTCTATGGTTAAAATTGATTTTTATATGTTTTATACTTATATAAAATAAATATTTCCACAATGATGGTGAACAGGCTCAATATACAATTACGTAATTAATTTATTTTCGTTTCCTGAACTACACTATAATATATAGTTAATACTATAATCCCGAAATATAGCCATATTTATATATCGGGTTTATTGTCGCTGCGACACACTAATAAAACTGGACAACAAACCGACAAACTACATCAGTTACTCGCCAGCCGTGGAACGTATCGGAAATCGGAAAACGTGAATAGAAAATTATGTTGATAAAAAGTGTCAGTTTGTTGTTGTTGCTGTCGCTACTGTGTATTGTGGGCGTGGACCGAATAAGGGCGCAGACAGAAACGGAGCCGGATCGAAAGCGACCCATTACGGAGACGTGTTTGCTTTGCATGTGTGAGGCACTGAGTGGTTGCAATGAGACGAGTATCTGTGTGAATGGGGCCTGTGGCATCTTTCGCCTAACCTGGGATCAGTGGGTGGACTCGGGACGTCTAACAGTGGCAGGGGATTCGCCCCTATCAGATAACTGTAAGTATTAAGTTTAATGTTTGTCGCAGATCGATTAAAATTATTATGAATATCCCATCAGCAAATATATTAAAAATTAATAAATAAAAATGTATAATATAAATATAAATATATATACGCATATTTATCACAGCTTTCACAAACTGCGCTAGTGATCCACATTGTGCGGCGGATACGCTACAAAACTATATGTTCAAATACGGGCAGGATTGCAATGAGGATGAGCAGGAGGATTGCTACGACTATGCAGCCGTACACTACATGGGTCCGTTCAATTGCAAAGCCGATATGCCCTACACCTTCGAGAGTATATTCAAAAAGTGTCTCAAACGAGCACAGCGACAAGAACGACAAAACTAAACAAAATTATTAGCATGTAATTATTTATTCTAGGAAAAGTACAGTCGATTATATATATCCATATACATGTGGGATTTCCCAGCTAATAAAATTCACAATTGTTTCCAGTTTGAATTTGATCTTATTTTAATGTAATCAATGCTAGCAAAGTGGCTGCTCAGTCGTGGTCAAAGCGTGGCGGAGTCAACACAGCTCAACAGCTCCGATAACAATCGAGACGGAGACTGAAAAGTTGGATTAATTGCAGCAATAAATCAGAAATAATAATATAAAAATAATTAAAATGTTTACCAATTGCCATTATTTACCGAGCTTTGTGCTTATTCCGTGGATATTGCTCGGCCTGTGGCACATTGGAGCTGGTGATGATGGTAAGCAATTACCATAGAGTCAGCCTACCTCTGAGAGATTTTGTAAAAAAGGACTAGTGATTCACTAGAACTTCCATAGAAACATGTTATCGGAAAGAATATTTAATTTCATCATTTCTAGCTCAGTTTATAGAAGATATAAACAAACTCTGCTTTTCAGTAGGTGTAAACAGGGTGTGTCATGCTGAAAGCACAGTCGGTTCCGAATTTTTGTTAATTGAAATTGAAATTCAGAGCCCGAATCGAAATTCTACATTATTTTAAGCATCAGTTACAGGAAACGAAATAAATAAAAATATTCTTGAGTTTTACCGATTTGAAATCGGATAAAATTCTCTATTACGGATAAATTTGCTTTATCCAGTAGTAAGATTTTTAAAATCATTTTATTGCTTTTCGCTCCACTATGCAGCTGCCGTGCGAGGCAATTATCTGCATATAGTATATATAGCAATTGTTCTATTATTATGAGTTTGCAAGCCGGCTACACTTTAATATCAACTAGCTAAGTACCGAATCGTATATATTAAACGAAAGTCAAGTGAATTAAATGCTAATCAACTTGTACTACAGCAATTCCTCTCCGCTTGACGAACACTTCTTCTCTCTTTCTCCCTCTGTCTCTCTCCCTCTCTCTCTTTCTCATGGAGGTTTGATTGTTGACAAACCCGTTACGGAAAACTGCCTGGAATGTTTATGCGAGGCGAAGAGCAACTGCAATGCTACAAAGATATGTGTAAATGGCGCCTGCGGCATTTTTAGGATCACATGGGGCTACTGGACGGAGGGAGGATCGCTAACGTTGCCTAATGACACCTCATTGTCGGAGGAGGGTGAGAATCAAATACTTCCTGAATCAAGTTGCTCAATTTTAATTTCTTAACCAAGAGGAATGAGAAAACAATCAACAGATATTAATCAAATACTTTCTTAAATCAAGTTGCGCAATTTGAATTTTTAAGTGCAGTCCACGAAGAATGAAAAACAATCAATAACCAAAATTGGAAACTTTGATTTTCTTACGTAGTTTTTTTTGCGCTTTTCAGCGTTTACAAATTGTGTGAACGATCCGATTTGCGCCGCCGAAACGATCCAGAAATATATGTATAAATATGGACAGGATTGCAATGGAGATGGGCGCATCGATTGCTTGGACTTTGGGGCCATACACAAGATGGGCAACCTGAGGTGTCAGGACGAGTTGCCTTACACTTTTGGCCGGATCTTTCACAAGTGCTTAATAAGAAAGGAGCGTGAAGCCAAATCAAAGGAAGCATCTATAACTAAATAACTTTTCTTTATTTGTTGGGTTTTTTTTGTTTTCTGGTTTTTTGGTTTTTTGTTTTTCGAAAACAATTAATTTTTAATACACATTGCTTTATGTTTGCCATTTGAACAGTTTTCAATCTATATAGAACTATAGTTATAGTATAATATATAATACATTGTATATATATATGTATATATATAAATATACATATATATATATGTATGTATATAAATAGTATTAGTAAGTTTTTATTAGTATATAGTTTGTTATATGAAAACTACTTTAGAATTCTTTTTCAACTTTGTCAACGTTCACTAAATCTTTTCTCTTCTTCTTCATGTTATTATTGATTTTATAGAGGTTCTTAAATGTATACTGTTGTTTTCTGATTTTTTTTCTGCTTTAGCTCTGCTTCTGCATTTGTTTTATTTCATTATTTTTTTCGGTAATAAAATCTGTTAGGCATAGAGTTAAACTTTGAATCAAATGAATATATTGTTTTTTGTTTGTTTTTGTTTGTATAACTTGAACCTTAAGTTTAGAATCTCTTGAAATTGTTAGTATTTATTATAAAACAATTGTTTCGAACAACCTTTCAACTTATGAGACAGATGACTTTGTTAGACTTGATTTAATAAAAGAAATAGAGAAAGAAAAGTCGTTTTAATAAAATGTAGTAAGTAAACGAATATTGATTCACATCAACTTATTTCTATGCTCTGTTCCTAGGCCAGAGTCACATAAGTCGCTCAAAACAGACAAACAACTACGAATTAGAACAAACCAAAATGTATATTTTATAACAAAAAATTTGTTCTTTAAAATTGCTGCGCTAAAAAACAATTTTTTGTGTTTATAGTTTTTGTTTTTGTTTACTGGTGTTTGGTAACAAAATTAAGAATTATTTAATACAAACGACTAAATTAAATAAATATCCTATAAATACAATCAAGCTCGTTTAATGTATGAAGTATGTGTGATGTGTGTGTGTGTGTGTGTGTGTGTATCAAGTCTATATTATGTCTGATATAATACAGATGCCAGTTATCGCTTGCATAATTTTCAATATTATCTCTGCGGGTTAATTAAGTTTATTTCTTATTGTTGCCATCGTTGACCAATAATAGTTCCTTGGCCTCCTTCTTGCCCCGCTTTTTTTCCTCCTTGGCATGCAGCTTGGCCAATCGCTCCTCCTCCTTGGCCATTCTTTTCTCCTCCTTTTGACATAAAATTAAATGAAATTATATGCATAATATCAGTTATTATATTTAGCTGCACATTATTTTTTGTGAAAATGTTTGTTCATACTTAGCAGCTCTATTTATATACGTCATTAATTTATTGTTAGATAATATTTAAATATCTTGTAAAATGTTTGAGTTTGCTTGAGTTTACGGAATTTCTGCTAGTCTGCCAGTTCTATTAGTCTGACGCCCTTTTGCTTGTTTAACATGCAATAAATAGAAAACAAAAAGAAAATGCATCAGATGCTAAAAAAAAGCGCATTATGAGCTACTTTTTTTGTTGGCTACAACAGACCATTCCCCACTTCTCCTACCTCCCTGATAACTCCTAGCAGGGTTGTACAATTTGTGCTGCCTGCCACAAAAGGCAAGCATTTAATGAAAACTTTTGCAGCAAACGAGGCCAATTACAAACAATGTGGCGCCCCTAGCGGCAAAACAATAAACTCGCACACAAAACCAGTACAGTGAAAGAGAGAGAGAGAGAGAGAGAGAGAGAGAAGTAAAAATGGAGGGATATTCACCTTTCTGGCTTCCTTTTCAGCCTTCATCTTGAGCTTATCCTCCTTCTTTTTGCGCTCCATGGATTCGTTCTTCTTGTTGTCTGCTTTCTCCTCTATCCAAGCGGAACATAATTAATTTCTGTCGGCATCTGTCGTGCGATCGGAACTTACTGTGATTGCTGCTGCTGCTGTTGCTGCTATTGTTGCTGTTGTTGCTCTTATTGTTGTTGTTGTTGCTGCTGTTGTTGGAGAATATGGGAAAGGTGCGACTGGAACCGCTTGAAGAGTGTGGCCTACAGTTGCCTACACCACCCACGCCTGCCGCCGACGATGATGAGGATGTGGAGGATGAAGAGGCCTTGCCCGTAGTCGTTGTGACCTTGGTGGCGGTGCCACGTCCACTTTGTCCCACCTTTCCCGCGGGCAGCCCAGCTGCGGCGGCACCATTTGATGTCTTTTTCTCCTTGGGCATCACGTAGGCATTCTTGGGCAGCGAGTTCTTCGAGGTCACCGGACAAATCTTGGCACCGCCGGCCTTAAGGGGTGGCGGTGCCAGCACCGCTGCTGCCGTGCAGCTCAACTGTATATTCATCGGACTGGGACGACGTGGCGGTGGCGGCGACATCACTTCACGCAGCAGCGGCGCCAGCTCATGGCTGCTTGACTTCGTGTAAGAGGCATAGCTGGATGGGAAGAGAGAGAGAGGGGCAGTAAGAGACGCCGTGAGAAAACGATAATAACATTTAAAATTTAATATAAATAACCTTTATTTTAATTTCGAAAATATTTTTAAAATATAAGAACAATTTTCAGGCAATCGCTTGAAATTTAGGTTGATTTTTCCAAATGAAAGTACGCACCGAAAGCGCGGATTGCTGACATGCACCGGCGAGGGATGTGGCACTTTGGCTGGACTGCGAAACTCCTTGATTGGTGGCAGTCGATTCTGAAGATCCAGCATACGGCTCTTCACATGCCGCCGACCCGGATACGTGTGCGTCGGAGTGGGTGTCATGGCACCACTGCCATACCCGCTGCCACTACCACTGCCACTGCTGCTGGATGAGGATGCGGAATTGCTAAGCGTGTGCAGCGGCTTGCGGGGCACAGCGCCAGAGCAGCCGCTGGGACAGCCGCCATGATGGGAATGATGAATGCCCGTGTCCCGTGGCGAAAGCGAACCAACGCTAGCCGACGAACAGGAGGAGGAGCCCGATGGCGAGATCAACTGGTGATGCTGTGCATGATGCTGCTGATGATGTTGATGATGATGATGATTGTGATGAGTGTTGGGTGAGGGCGGCGCCAAATGATGATGATTGGCAGCTGGCGAGCAGGGACCGCTGCTCGATATGGAAGACGTCTTGGAATAGTGCGAGTAGCCTGATAGCGTTGAGCCCACCGAACCCGTCGATGAGCTCATTGAATAGAGGCTGTCTGATTGCGAAACGCCGCGTCCATGGGCGCCACGCGACGACGCCGCACGTCGCAACGTCGCCTGATGGAAGGCATGGTGCTGCTCACTGTGCGCATCATTCATCGAATAGGAGCTGGCGGAGGCGATGACGCCGCCAGCGTGTACCCCAGCGCTAGACCAGCTTTTGGCACCCATCGAATAGCTGCTTGCCGACTCCTGGATGCGCCAGCTGCCTGACGAGGATGTCAGCCGATTCACCCGTGCGCGACATATCACACAGCGCAATGGCAATAGACGCTGGGCCACCGCACTCTGGATGGTCTTCACGAAGCACCGGCGACAGACGACACGATGGCCACATGGAGAGGTTTGCATCGTTGCCCTTGCATTGATGCAGATCACGCACTCATCCTCCTGCGAGGTGGGTGGATCCGGTTCACTCTCCTCTTCCAGTTTGCTCAGCAGTTTGTCCTGTGTATCAAAAGAAAGTTCATTTTATTAGAGGAGAAATTCTCTAGTTCTGACATAAATATTTCATATTGCAGCCTAAAGATATGCAATATTTTTTTTTGTTGTACTAAAATCAATTCTTAGCAGCTTTTCTGAACTCAACTAATTTCCAGTTGCAAGGCAAGTTTTTTCATTGGTTTCAGTCTAATTAATTTCTGCTTTCAATTTTAAAATATTAATTTTTAATACATATTCTATAAAATGGTTTAGTTAAAGTAGAACCAATATCAATTCTTATTCTATTAGCAGTATTCTCATTAACTTGATAATACTAATTAATTTTTCAAGGCTAATGCAATTTTGTTCTTCACTTATGCTCTAATTTAATTATATTTTTTAATTTAAAGCAACCTGCATTTGTTAAATTTTGTTCCAATTTAAATGTTAAAGCTCTCTAATAATTTTTTTTTTTAATTGAAATATATATATATTTTATATGTTAATTTCCTAAATATTTTAACGAGATTTCTGAGTAGTTGGTCAAAAATAAACAGTAAAAGTGATTCGCTGTCGAAATGAAACTAAATTATGCAACTACGCTTTATTTATTTGTGGTCATTAATTAACTGTAAATTATGTCAGCGTCTGCTGTTGGCCAAGGACGCTGCCAAAACCATTTTTTGGCATAAAAAAAATCAAATTGTGTACAATAAAATAAAAAATATTTATTGAATCGGCGCATTTTCTAACTGTATTAAAATGAGCTTTGTAAATTTATGAAATTGTCTCGACTTAATATGTTTGCTAACTGCTCATCAAATTGGCCAATAAGCTCTTCGCACTTGATAGACGTCTTCGGTGGTTGTTTATATATATATATTTTTGTTTGGGTAGGAGTTCGACCTCAGGTTGTTTATTATTATGAATTTATAAATAGTTTATTGTATAATTTTTAATCTGGAAAGAATTGTTCAAATTCTCATTGATGCCTTGGTAATTTTTTATTGTTGTTTTTAATTGCATTTGTGGTTTGCTATCATTAATTTTGTGAGTCAGCAAGTTTTAATTGTAGTATTTTTATACGCCTTTTGAGAGTAGTAAACTTCAACTGAGGAAATGCGTTACGCATAAATTATATTCCGCACTTAAACTCTAATACGATTTGATTAAATAGGACATGTTCAAAGAAATGTGGTTAAATTGAAAACTAGTCAAATTATAATTTTGAAGCTTCTAAGAACGTTGTATCTTTTGAGAACCCTTTATAAATCTTGATATTTTTTTTGGGTACACGCTTTTCTTATGGACTATATGGACTAATAATATTGGAGGTTCCTGTAACTGGTTCTTAAAAAACATTGAATTGCTGTCGGGCTTTTATATACCCATTATAATGGTTCTAAAGAGTATTAACTCTTCGGCCAACCAAAGAATAGAAATTGATAAAAGCTGTCATAACTTATTTCTCGCTCGAAATGATTGTTGTCACTTAATGGGTTTATATGACAAATTGAAAGGCTGTAAAATAGCTATTGGCTATTTTTAGCGCCCTTTTTCTGAGCATAATAATTTTTATATTTTTATATAATTATTGTCGAACAATAAGCCCCTTTTAAGAGAGTTCTAAGAACTCAAGGCAATAGGAAGTCGTAAACGAATGTATGTTAACAAATAAAATGCTGTTGAACAGCTTCGGCCAGGCCAATGGACTAGAACACTGCCTTGCACTTGGCGGCGTTCATGGCCAAAAGTCAACACACACACACACATATGCACACTCATGCTGAAGGCTGACTGAATTGCAATTGCCAATTAGCCATTAAATTACTACAGCTAATAACAAACGGCTTGAAGACGCAAAGTATTAGAAGTTTTTTTTTCACTATTATAAGTCGTGCTTGAAGCTATCTATTTCTAGATGTTGTGATCAGTGTCTGACCCTGACTACCGGTCTTCATAGTCAGATTACAATCTATGCATAAATCAAAGTCAGCAGACACCCGCAACTTGGGCAAAATGATTGCGTTTGATAAATGCTCTTATTATGAAAAGTTGGCGCCTCGCTAATTGACCGGCAACGCAAGCTGAGAAGATGTTTAAGAAAAGAGTAGAAAAAGAGGCAGATGAGTTGGGGTTGGTCAGAACTGGTCAACGAAGTGCGATAAGAATCATCAAAATCATCAGCATTATCGCGGTTGTCAGCGGCGCAAACAACTGAGAGGGCATCTCATATTGGCATATTGAAGTGGAATGAAAACGTCAGCATTCGGTCAAGGTGAGCCGGCCGGTTATATTATTATACACTCTAATAAAAACTAATTTGGAATCATAGTCTTACAGCAATCATCACTTTAAGCTCATCTTTCTATGATATATCTTCCTTATTTTTTGTGGATATGAATTGTTTCTTTAATTAAATAATCTCTTTACTTTTCCTTAAGATCACAAAAATCAAACACACATTTTTAAGCAGCAAAATTTAAAAATATACATAAAAAATGCAACGAGATTTCATATTATTATTATCATATATTATTAGTTTTCGATTTTCTCTCAGTGTCACTCTTTACAAGTGATCGCCTAACATCAATGACAACAAACTTAAAACCTAATTAACATAGTACCTGATCTACGACATGTTGTATAATGCCTCAATTCTTGAGTAATTAGCAGTTTTACTTTTTTTGAGATGATCTATGGCAACATAATGCTTCAATTCTTAATCAGTTTTGTTTTATTATTGTTATGGACCACCCATAAAGATGCTCAACCGACTCAATAAAAAGTTCATTTCGTATGCTTGGCGGTATTTGCGAGGGGCGTGCGACACATCAGGAAATAAAAAAAATACAATTTAACGACTTTTCTACTTAAGCGTGTGGGTGTGAGTGAGTGTTTGTTGGTTGGCATGCGCGATTAGCTAATCTAAATATTTGGCACACCGGCTGAGGCGGAACATGTGGAAAACGGCGATGATCAAGTTCGTTGCCTCAGTCTTTTGTTTTGGCACAGCGCCATGCGAATTTATTGAACTGACAGGCCGATAGAGAGACAGACAGACTGTCAGCTGACACCCCAATAAGCAATCAAAGCAAGCAAACCCGACATCAACTTCTAGACAATAAAATGGTTCCCAGTCATCGTTGTTATCGTCATCGTCGTCGTCTTTGACGTCGTCGTCGTTGTGCGTCTCAAGCAACGTTCAGTTTGTGTACGGATCTTGGTCAGAACAGAGCGTTGTTTGTGCCCAACAAAAAATTTAAGTTCGTATTCGTATTTTTGTTAAGTGTCGGTTTTATAGACGCGCCCAAAATAAGCCGTCCAATAAATGCGGAAGCAGTGTCTATCCAAATACAAATAGTTCTCAAAGTGTGAAATTCGACGACAAGCCGTGTTAAATAAACATCTATTTATTTATTTTTGAAACATATATATCTATATGCTGATAAGCATGTCCCAAGTTCATTGAACGTTTCAATATCGACGATTTAAAGTATATAGCAACTAAAATTTTTCGCAATGGTTTTGCCAGCTGCGTCCACATTATGCAATGTTTTTACATTTATCTTGGGTGAGTTCTGTGTTCTCAACTTTTTAACACCCCCAAAAATAATCATAAATTCTCACATAGTTGGTAAAAATGTTGACTAAAGTCTTTAGTCAGATATGTGAAAAGTTGTTGTTTATAAGTTCAAGGCGGTGTGCATTGTAAATACACAAACTATGTAGGTACTGGTCTAAAAAAAAATATGTATGTAGATAAGATTGGAAGTGCCAATTGTTGACATTTAATGCATGGGCCCAGCACTGACCAGCTAGCAGCTAGCAGTTAGCTTGTTTGAGGGTTTACTCAGCTGTGAAAGAAGGCCGACGGCCTTTTATTTCTTTTTGCATTTTGCCACAGCGACCAATCGATAAATAACAATGGAACATCTGATCCGTGCTAACTTGTAAATGAAGTCAAGGTTTTTAGTCGTTAAATTGTAGGAGCGAGATTTATATGTGAAATCTAGGCGGACTTATGTAATATATACGTATATATTGAAAATGTGCAAACACTTGTTGCAGCTGACTGCATTTTTAGTTAAAGTTGAGATTTGGGAGTAAAGTTAAAAGAAAACATTATATAATAAAGGTATACATACATACACTATATATACGGAACAAAAGTTATCGTCTACTATAGGCAGATCCCGTTAATTTTCTTTTATCGATAGTGTTCGCTTCGCGATTACAACAAAAGACACTATATTTACTTTTGCAATACATATCTCAGAATTTGACGACTGTATCATACAGCTTATAAATCTGTCTAAGAATTTAGTCTTTTCACTTGTCGTGTAAATAATTCATTTTAAAAGCATACATAATAAATTTAATACGAATAAGTACCTTTCATATTGTAAATTCCCTTTTGACTATTATTTAAAAAAGCCATGTACTTAAAATTAACTTGTACTTTGAATATTTATCATTGTCCATAAAAGTTTATTGCTGTCCAGAAAATGCAATATTTTGGACAAAATGATTCCACAAATATATCACAAGACCATTTTAATATGTTGCCACAGAAAAAATGACCAAAATTCTTAAATAAAAAGAAACCCCCAATTAGTTTGAGTTTTATGACATCGGGGCATCCCTTGTTTTCATTATATATACGACGAAATTTTAATGGCCAGCTCAGACTTTGTGACAGATGAATGGAGTCACAGGTCACAGGAAAATTGTTATATCATATCCAGAACTTAACCCATAAGTTCGCAATGTGATAATTAAAATACCAGCCAAAAACGGCAAATTAAGCATGAGGTTGATAATTAACGGAGTCAAATAAAAAAAACATTTAAATTAACAAAAGCAACAAGAAATACTTGAAATAAAATGCACGGCGTAACGCTGATTAAATAGCCGCGAAACGTGGAAGCAAAGCAAACAGAAGCAAAAACAAAACAAAGCGAGTTGTTAACAAAAAACAAAGTAAGGTATTCAAAACTCTTCCGCTATGCAGCGAAAAAAAGTATGCTGGTAATAAATTTACATAATTATCAGATATCTAAACTACATACATAAAGTTGGACATAAAGTGTTGGACGACATCAGAGTAGAGAAGAGAATGCCATAAAATGCTGCTCACTTCAATTGACCTTGTCTCAGGTCATGATTGTTTGTTAGTTCTGCATTTTATCGAAACGGAATCAATTCAGAAACAACGCTAAATTTCTGTAGCAAAACAAAAGCCACATAAAAAAAATGCGATTTACTTATACGACGCATTGGCATAGCATTGTTGACCCAGTGCCACGCCTACAATACACGCCTTTGGGATACCGGGCTGGTGATAAATTGCAACTCAATAAAAAATTATTTTTGTGACAGATAGTTGGATACACTGAATAATTGAAGGCATTGGTAACGTTAAAATAGTTGTATATCATTTTGAAATTGAAGATATTCCTACAAACTACAATTTTTTAATTATTATTATTATTATTTATTATTATATATTAAGTGTAAACACTTTAATGTCAAAGCGTATATGGTTTAAAGTACATCACATTTTCAAATGAATAAACGTAATGTCAAAAGTAAAACAAAGAGTATTCATTTTTGTCAAGTTTCTTTAGCTGTGTTTGTATGCTTGTGTCAACATATATACACATGTAATCGTTATGAGCACATAAAATTTGTTTCTCTACATAGATGTAATAAGCGGGGTATGCGTCACGTGCAGTTGTTTGCTTTTATTCCCTGTACCAATTAGAAATGGCTAAAAGGGTATATTGAAATTTTGTGTGTGACAGGTAGACAAAGGTTTCTCAGATCCCAAAATGTATATATATACTTGATCCGCATTAACAGGCAAGTTCGTTCCCAAAGAACTCACATTTGTAATACAAGTTAAGTTTATTTAATTTTTCGATAATTGGAGCTGTATAATAAATCCCAAGATTTTATTTATTAACAGTAAAAATTGCGATCATATAAGACGAACTTTCATATTAAATTAAATAATATCAGCAAACTGACAATGTACAAAACAGCTGTATACAGGGTATCTGCTAGTCGTACTGCCTTTACTATATCATTTTAACTGGCTTTGTTGTGGTTGTTGCTATTATTGTTTTGTGGTGTCAAAGTTGTTGTAATTGTTGTTGTTGGTTGATTGTTTAGTTTGTTATTATGGGTAGCTCGCCACAATCGTCACAATCAAATTCAAGTTCACGGCAAACTTGAGCTGTGCCACGCTTCGCTGGATGGCTGCTTTGCAGTCAAGTTATATGCCCCATTGTGGTTGCTGTTGTTGGCTTGTTGTTGTTAGCTGCCTAATAAATCAATTAGCTATCAGGCACCATTTTTCACATGTCAAATTAGGAATTTGTAATGGAAAATCTCTGGCTTACAGATTAATTATGCTCCCTCTTTCTATCTCACTCTTTCTGTCTCTATTTTATACGAAGCTGGCTCGCCAATCTTCTACAGTGCCGCGCCGCGGGGCACCTGCAGCAACTGCTGTGCGATTCGCGAAAGCGAGGACATTAAGTTTCTGCTATACACGAGGTGAGTGGATTTGTCCTTGCTTCTTGACTCGTGCATATTAAAAGGTCATTGCTTGGCATTTTTCAGGAAAAACCGCAACGCGTCCCAGCTGTTGCAATTGAGTGACGATGCTCGACTGAAGCGAAGCAATTTCAATTTCAATTACCCGCTGGCCATCTATCTGCACGGCTTCTCCGAGTCGGCCACTGGCGAGCAGCAGAGCAGCCAGCAAATGAAGGATGGTAAGCGAAATTATTTTTACCTTAATCTAAACCCGTCAGCACCGTTCCTCATCATCGCTATTTTTTTTTTGTGTTGTGAAATCACCTGAACCTATTCGTATGCAGTTAAGTTGAAAACGCTTAAACTGTGGAAAGTTTTGACACATCCTCTGATCCATCCATCCTTTTATGCGATAGAATTTTAGAATGAATTTCGACCTAGTAATGCGTAGAAGTGAAAACATTATTAAGATACTCTTAATTTTTGACTAAGTGTAGATTGTGTAAAGTTTAGTAACTCGAAGAGTAAATCAGAATAAAATTTGACTTGAGATTGACAGTAGAGCAGAGTGCAGCGTTCTCACTTATTTTTTCATATACCCTGCAGCATTTTTGCGTCGGGGCAGCTACAATGTGATACTGGTGGACTGGAGCGCGATGGTCTCTGTGCCCTGGTACTCGAGTTCCGTGGAGAATCTGCCTGTGGTTGCGAGATATTTGGCCCGATTTTTGCGGTATTTGGTGAGCAAGGGGTATGCGGTGAAGCACATACATCTGATTGGATTCAGCTTGGGCGCCGAGGTGGCCGGCTTTGCGGGCAAGCAGCTGCAGGAGTGGGGCATTAAGCTGACAAGGATAACGGCTTTGGATCCGGCCCTGCCGCTCTTTGAGGGCAACAGCTCCAATCGTCGACTCGGTCCCACAGATGCCCGCTTTGTAGATGTGATCCACACAGATGGGGGCATTCTGGGCAATCCGACAGCGATGGGACATGCAGACTTCTATCCGAATGGCGGACGACCCCTGCAGCCGGGCTGTGCAAAACAGGAAATCGCCAATAATCGCTGGCTGGGCATCATTAGTAAGTGATTGCAATTCCATTTGCGGCTTAAAGCTCGAAAGCTCTTAATGCTTTTGTTTGTATACCCTTTAGCAACCATTTAAATTGCGTTAGATGATTCCATCTTGCAAATTGCTTTGGTTATCCCAGTAAATATCGATATCGCTGAAAAGATGACAGCTAGTCATATTACTCCAATATTTGAGCAAATCTCGGAGATTATATTCAGAGGAGATATAAACATTAATTAGAGATAAAAAATATTTCTCTCTTTTGAAATAGTTTATCATTTTTCTACACAATATATATAAATTAATGATTGAAAAATACCATAAAGGAACTATGCCTTAAGTTACGACTACAGGGTATATATGGTAGTCGAGCACACTCAAATAAAACATCATTTTTGGTTTTTTTACGTGTTGCAGTTGGCTGCAGTCATCAGCGCGCCTGGGAGTACTTTGTGGAGAGCATCCGGCAACCGTTTGCCTTTGTCGCCGAGCGTTGCGAACCCTCGCAAAACTTTGGCATCTGTCGCAATGGCAACAAAGGCGTTGCCCACATGGGCTATGCCGCGGATCCGAGGTGAGCTAAATCCCAAACAGAAATACCACCAACACTTCTTAATTTATATTCTTCGCAGCCTGCGCGGCAAGTTCTATCTGGAGACGAATGACGCGAAGCCATTTGGGCGGCATGGTCAATCCTCGTCAGGCTCAATAATACCTCAGCTACCCATCACCCATAAGATGCCAAAGAATACCATCAGGACATCGGCACAACTGAGACTCAAGGAGCGGCAGGAGCTGGGAGATGAAAACAACACGCTGGGCAACAACATCGACAACATTGCATTGACGTGACAAAATGTTGAATGTGCCCCCGATTCCACACTCGCTTTTCTTCTCTACCTCACGCGAGATTGAGGGAGAGAAAGATTGAGATTTATGTGAGCTGCGTGATTTCGAAGCAATGCAAGGATGTTTTGTCCTCATCCTTTGTAGTAGTATTTGTAGCTTGTAAGTTGTCTTGTGATCCGTCTTTTAAGTATTGTTAGCACGTAAGCTGTTTTATCTATCTCAAAACAAAATACTAATATCCAAGTCGAAAAAAAGCATTTACCGTTTGGTTTTTATATGTTGTAGCGAGAATACTGAGGCCTTAAGTGGCTCTATGGGCCATTCACTTGGAATTTGGTATTTTATTAAGTGTATATTATTATAAATTGCTTACTTTTTGCATACATCCGGTTGGTTAGAATTGCATACAGTAAGCTAAATGTTTACGGTTAGATTTAAGAAATTATTTTGTATTACAAGGAAAACGTTTAAGTTATTTCCCTGTTTCCCGCTTTCATATTAAATGTAGTTGTAATTAAGAGCTCATTTCAGGGATTTCGGGGATTTAAAAATCAGATAATTTTTGGTCAATTTACAGTGAATATATTTTGATTTGTATCTTTTATCGATTCGCATGATTATTTACATCTTTCAATAGTTGTTTTACAGACTTGCACCTCGTCCAACCTATCAAATATAAATTCGTGGCAGCAAGCAACCCAACAAATTTCCCTTCTTCTCCCCTGCGCCTATCTGCTCGAGTTTTGACCTAGTAAAATGGTAATCAAGGAAATTCACAAATCGTTGGCCTACGAATATTTACCTAACGCAAATGTAAATGAAGCAGCGACAGCAACATCAACAACAACATCAACTGGCAGCTTGCATTTGGCAACTAGCAGCTGCTGCTGGTTGCAGCCTGGTTGCAGCCATACGTGCCACCAAGTCGCTGCTAAGTGGCACTGCAATAAAGCTGTCACGTTGCTTCTTGCTGCTTGCCTCGTTCAATGTTTTTTGCAAATCTGCATCGGGGCAAAAAAGAAAAGCACTCATTAATAATGCAACACACACCGACTCACAAACACCACACACACACACACCAGCACTTGCCACAACTTCCGCTCGTTAAGCGTTGGCCTATGAAATGAGTTGAAAATCGTTCGCCGCCGCAGCTCATTGCACATTATGGCGCACATCCTGCCGGTCCTGTTCCTGTTTCTCTTCCTCTTCTCCCTTTGCACACACAGGTTGCACAGTTTTAAATGCTGCAATTATTAAATGTAACTACTTGTAACCTCAAACTGTATTATTAATTACATTTTAATTACGCCGGCAATTGCTCACACTATTATTACTATTATTATTATTATTATTATACTTATACTTATTAGTACAATTATTATATTTTTGGTCGTGTTCTGCCACCCAATTTTGTCCAGCTAAGTAATAATTTTGTGTGCTTTTTGCCTTGGTCGATTTTATTATTTTTGCTGGCTGTCCTTGGGGGCGTACACTTAATATTTGATGTATATATTTTTTTGTTGCTACTACTGCTGCTTCTTTTTTTTTGGTCGCCGTTTTCTTAGTTGCTGCCTGCTGCTTTCTAAGGTTTCCCGTTGCGTCATTGTCGAAGCACTTCGCATGTCGAATTTTGTTTGTTTTCTTTCTCTTCTTTATATTTTTTGCGTTGGTCTACCCTAACTAAAAAGGTATTCTAATATAGTTAAGCGATGTAATATATATTGAAGTTGACAGTTCAGGTGCTATTTAAGTGAAGTTGTTTAGTTTAAGGGCTCGTTTGCATATGCAAGAGTTGGGAAAGTATAAGAAAATTATTCAACAAAATCAAAATTAATCGAAATTGATAACTAGAATAGGAGCTGCTATTTTATATTTTCTGACTCCTTAAGGACTCAACGTTAAACCGCTCAGAGGCACAACGAAAGGCTGAAAAAAGTTTAAAAACTAAGTTTAGAAATTTGCACAATTTCCATACAACATTTATTTGTTGGAAACAGAAATTATATGAACTGAAATTCAATAAAAATTTCTCACTTAGGGTATTTACAGTGGATAATTTGGCATTTAGCTATTTTTTTTAGTTTTATGAGCGACTCAAAAAAAATTACTTAGGTTGCGTTCTCGTTTTCGCTATTTATTTTTGTTTGGCATGAGTCACGCCTAAAACGAAAACTAAACTAAAAAAAATGTAAACATAAAAAACAAAAAATAAATAATAAATACAAACTGTCTGTGACGAGGGTCATCTAACGGGAATTACGAAATCTAGTCTGTGGTATGTGTTATGTGGCAGGGAAAATTAAGGTAATGGGCGTAAAGGCACTCAATGAAAAATGCATTATAACATGCCTACTTGATTGCTGAGCAAATGAAAGGACAATGTGCGTTATTTAGAAATCAAATTAATTTACTCAACACAAGCGTGAGCAAATACACAAATAGTAAAATACATGCACACAAGGGACATAAACTAAAAGACCTTGATTTAGCATATCAATAAAATGCGGCAGTCAAGCAGCAGTTGTGCTTTGGGCCAATTAAGTATGAGTTTGATTATGATTATATCGTTATGGGGCACGTGTGTTTTTTTTTTTTACTTTTTTGCATAGCTGTTAGGCAAGGCATATATGACAGTGGGCACTGAACATGTTGCAGACACGAGCAAAATGAACTCAAGCTTAATTCGAGCTACTCCCACGCAGGAAACACTGAAAATGACTGAGTCAGGGGAGTGTTGTCTAATGAGCTGCTTTCTTTTTGAGGTGCCACTATGCAATTGATTGATTGATTGACTGATGTTCAAGTTGGGTGTAGTTGTCGTTTCACGTTGCTGGTCGTTCGGCCTGTAGCCATATAACTTATTTCTAGCTCACAACTCATATATAATTTGGGACATTCTCACAAGTGTGCAGACATTTTGGCACCACAAAAGTAGGCTAATACTCATAAACATGAGTTTGCATGTATTCACTCAATCACTCACTCACTCACCCAGTCACTCAATCAGTCAGTTAAGTTGACATCAGCTTGTTTTCATTTTGGCTGCACATCCTGAAGTTTAAACTCTCAAGTACTTGACAAAGGGGCACCACCCCAACCAACAGAAAACGAAAAAAAATAATTAAATCGATAAGGTTTTTGCATTGGCAATTCTTGTTTTATGCGCCCTCGGCATGCCAGCGAAAGTAGCTGAGGCCGCCTCAGAAGTTGATATACCCTGTTCTAGTTCCAGTATACAATCAACTGTTAAATAAAAGTTATATCAAATAACAGTGGAGAACTATAACAATGCATTGACAGTCGTTTCATGTTACACATAAATATGAACAGCAACATGACTAAAACCGACCTGTTTGGAATATAAAAGTAGTTTCTGTGAATAGAATCTGTGAGCTACAAATCAGCCTCAGAAATCGGCCGATAGACAGACAGGCAGACATATATATATATATATATATTTACCTTATTGAGTACTCTTTTTACATTTTTTTGATCAGCCTTTTGACAAATAATTTATTTTTTTTTATTCCTTACGGAATATAGATTTTTATATATTGTAAAATATGCACTGAAACCTCTCACCCGAGCTGGGTATTTATTAATAGAACACCCGTACGACTGGGCGATAGGGAGAGGAGGCCGTCAGTTAGACAGAGAGACAATAGCCCATTCCTCAGGTGATACAATGACAGGGCGACTCACGTGAAAGCACGTGCCATATGAAACTAATATTTATACTGTCAATGTATATGTGTGTGTATGTGTTTTTTTTATTTGTTGCATACTGGGAGTCATTTTACAAGTGTGTGTGTGGGTGTGTATATGTGTGTGTGTGTGTATTATGTATGTATCTCTTTTTATTGTTAAGTGAATTTATTGCATTTAATATGCTCTTCATGTCAATATTTTATACATTGTTATAGCAGGCAAACAAGCTAACTAAGTCCACAACAAGATGAGGGCGAAATAGAGAGAGATAGAGAGAGAAAGAGAGAGAGAGAGGGAGCAAAAGATGGAGGGACTAGGTGAAACATTTTTTGGTATCTGTGCTGGGTGTTCTAATTGTCACACACATTAAAATCCAATTAAAAGCGATAAAAACCATATAAACAATACAAGTTTCATGAAGCCTGTCATCTGCAAAAGACTCGAAGACAATCAGCCTGTCCGAGTTTTAAGCATTGACACTGAAACCACACAAAATACATTTGAAGTACAATTTTGTTAGAAATAGCCAAAGATATTAGAAATCAAATTAGAAAAGTAAACAGGACTTTAACATTTTGTGCAGTAGTTTTAGATATTATAGCAAACAATTACGAATAAATCGCTTAAAGAACTGAAATCTAGTAAAAAATTTAACTTCGAGAACATAGATTACTTTTAGTCAAAAATATTTAGTAAACATTTTAAGCAATTTGTTTATTACGGCTTGTGATAATAAAAAAACTGGACTAGATGGCCCAGATGACGATAAAGTCGTGAAGATACAGTAACTGAATACCTAAGCCAAACCTTTGATTTCTTAAATCTGTTTTGTTGTCTTCTTATTTATCACTTTTAACAGCATATTCAGGTTAAAATACGCATTGCAATAAAATCTTACTAAGAAGAGTATATCAGACTCTGTATACTCTGTTCGATTGGCTCTGCAGCTAATTGACTCTGAGTTGCCAAAGAATAATATTATAAATAATAAAAATAATGATAATAACAATAGTAAGAATAATAATATCAGATCGTTGTGAGTATTATAAGCATTCTAACAATATGTTTGAACTAAACACACTTCTAAAAAACACAGCTTGCACAGAACTGAGAGACTGTGTGCGTTGTTTATTGTCGCTCACTGTGGCTGTGGCTATTTATCAATAGACGCGCTGGCTAATTGCAAAACTTGAACAGGCAGATAGAAGTGGCAACAACAGTAACGACAATGGACAGCAATAACAATGAGTTGTAGCTAGCCAGGAGACATGGGCAGAGGATGTGCACATACAAATACACACACACAGTAAGAGGGAGAGAGAATGAGACAGAGAGCGATAGAGAGGGAGGCCTGTCTAAAGAGCAGCCATACAAGTTGGTGACAAAAGTGTCAAATTTGCCAACTAAACAGTGCAGACACATATATATATAAACACATGTGCAAAGCAGAGCCTCATCAGACGTAATTATGGCTCTTAACACACACACACACATAGGAACGGGCTGAAAGTGAAAAGTTGAAATTGCCCCTGCGATGCCATTTTTGGTTTATTCATTGAAAGCCAGTTGACAGCGCGCAAAAACAGCGAATAAAAGAGAGGTGTGGTGAGCGGGAGGTCGTGGGGGGGGAGGGGAGTGTGTGTGTGTGTGTAAGTGTAAATGATATACCAGGTAAGTTAGTTAGCCCTTAGTTAGTTGACAGCATGAGTCAGCCAAATGGCATATTTGAAAGTTGCAACAGGCCAATCGAGGAGGAGGAGGAGGCATGGAACATGTATGTGTGTGTGTGTGTGTGTGTGTAAGTGTGTGTGTGTACTGCGAGCACTTTCTTTTCTACTGTTCCTATTTGTGAATGTGCAAAATGCCATGAATTAAGCTGGAAGAAGAAAAGGGGAAAGGCCAAAGCAGGGGTAGCCGGCGCAGACGTGGAGTGTTGGAGAGTGTGAGGGGGAGGGGGTTGTTGGTTCAAAATCGACTCAATTGCAATAGTGCTGCAAGTGCTGCACTTTGGTGTGACGAGTGCGCGCCACAAAATAATTTACACACTTGCACTTAACGCAAATGGCTTTTAAATGAGCTGTGAATGAAAAACAAGAAAAAAAACATTGCTTTTCAGTGCAGCACAAATTGAAACAAGTAGGGGTGGTGAAAGGATGAGGTTGTTGCATAAAACGCTCATTTAAAACAATTGTCGCTGCTGGCAAATTTGATTCAATGCAACTGCCAGAGATAAAAACAATAAATTTAATTGTAGCGCGGCCTTGAGCAAAATCAAAGCAAAAGAAATTCTAAAAGAGCAGCATACTCATTCCCAATACTCTTATTTTGTCGGAGGGTATTTCAGTTTTGTTGTGATAAGGTATATATCTATTAATATGTTTCCAATCAGCATCAGTCAAGTCCAAGTCTGTTTGAATTAGTCAATATATTATTATGCTTCTTCTATCAACTTTGGATTAATATAATTAATAACATATAGCTGTCATCGGAATAAACAGTTGGTTTTCGTTTGTTTGTAATTTCTAGTAAAAGGGTATGTTAAGTTCAGCATGCCTCAAATAGAACCCATTTCTGTTTGCTGTGTCTTTTTTTTTATTGCTATTTCAGCTAAAAGTTGTGTGCGCCCATTGTGTGTGCGTGTATGTGTGTGTGTGCTGATGGTGTAGATTTTGCGGGCGCTTTTCCAATTTTGCGTCTGGCATTTCCTGCACTGTGGCGGCGTACATTACAAAATTTATGACATTGTTCTTTATAGATTTCAATTTTTTTTTGTCTTTTTGCGAAACAAGCTTTTAGTTTTGCATAAAGTTTTTGCTACCGTTTCCAGATACCCTGCAGCAGATAGCAGCCGCAAATGGGTAGCTGGACAGGTAGATAAAGACCGAAAAGATAAATCGCTCGTACCATAAATGGGTACCTTAAAGTTGAGCTGGTTTTTCAAGTGTAAACTATTCTGCTGGTATTGAGTTATGGTCAATTTTTCCCCTTAACTGAATGAAGCAACTTTTGTGGCTTTCACTTTGAAATGCATAATGAAATGGAACCAATGACACAAAAGAGGGAAAATATAGAAAAGTGAGACGGGAGAGATATAAAGGGATAGTGATAGAGAGAGGGGAGAGTGCGAGTAAGAGATAGTAAGTGCTTTGTTTTCATTGAGAACTGCATTGATTTGTTTTGGAAAGATGAATATAAAATTTGAGCTTGGTAAAACAAACAATGCATTGTTTAAAATTGTTGTTGATAAAAGTTTCTATTCATTTAAGAAATATGTTAATCAAGCTAAAACTATTTATATAGACTTGGATAATGATTGTTCCTATGGTAAATAGTTGGATGTTGATGATTATATTGCTTGGTAAGAGCACAATAAAATGCGTAGCCTTTGAGTTCTCTAGGCAAAGCTTGTAAAAGAGGAACAATAGATGGACATGGTTAAATCGACTCTGTTACTGATGCCGAACGAGAAAATTCATACTCCAACGTCTCAACTTATACAGCTAACCTTTAAATTACTATTCACACCGTTTTTGAAAAAACCAGAGCCAAAGCGTATAACAATTTATAGGATCTCCAATGGCCAATGGGTAAAAAGGACTCCGCCAGGACTCGGTTAGCTCAGCTCCTAAACGCTTCAATCAATGCAATTAAAGTAAATGCACAACAACAACAGCAATCAGATTTGCCCTGCTGTACTTTCCATATATATATAGATATATATATATATATGTATATATATATATATACATGTACGAACAGCTGCGGTCAAAATTATAAGTTTTGGAAAATGTAAGATATAAGTAAAATATAGTTACAAAAATTATAAAAATTTGATTTGAACACTATCTATTAAACATTTAAAGATGACACACCTATAAAATTATTAGGAATGAAATTAGTCTTTAATTTAATCACAAATGAGACGGAAAAATAATAGTAGTGGAGCTATATTGTTTCTAGAAATTCGATATGAGGTGTGAGTATATATTATAAATTAATTTGCATTTTTTGAAGCAACGTTTCTATTATTTTGATGGCCAGTGTAAGTAACGTATACTATATGCGATATAATGGCGCAGACATCGCGTGAGTTGCGCTAATGCATATTGCCACACCCACGTTGCACACAATCCTTTCTGCTTTGCTTTTGGGTTGTGGCAGTCGAGTCGAGTGCAGCACGTGAGCAAACAGAAGCAGCTGAAGCAAACACCTGACATTCTTGTAAAATCAAAAACCTTGGCAACAACAACAATGACTTGAACTCAATGCGTAAACAGTAAAGTTTAATGCACTCTAATTGCTCGAGGCAAAGACAGCGCTTTTATGTGTCGACTCAAAGGGCGTGCAACTTGTCTCGGAGTCGGAGTGAGACGGAGTGGTAGTCGGTAGTTGTCGCGATGACAAAGCAATTGTTACTACAACTCCCAAAGGAATCATTAAAATAGCTACACTGCGAAAAAATAACAGGAATATAGTGGAACCGAGAGGGAGAGCAACTAAGCGACGCCAAGTCTACACCTATACATACAAATTAATAAAATTAACTATCGATATTAAATGCACGATAGTGAAACTGATGTATCTAGTAATAATTGTTTGTGTGTATGATTGTATGAATATAAGAATAAAATTACAAATAAACAATTATTTGTCCAGCTATAAATATACTTGCAAAATATATCCTTAATCGATTTTGATACATATTTAGTAACTAATCGGTTATGAATTTTTATCGAATGGGTAGAAAAAAAATATATGAACTATTTTTAGTCAATTCTATCTTATATACAATATACAAATATATTGCACTTGATCAATACATTTCATAACATGGCCACGACTTTTCGCTCCGTGTAGCAGAATTTAAATAAAGCAAAGTGCAGCGGCGAGGACGTTGCGTGTGAGTTGACTTTAGCTGTCGCTGTTGCTGTGGCAAGGGACTCAAAAGTTCAACCACTTGACGATTGATTGTGCCAAAAAAAGAAACAAGAACAATGGTCGCCATGCGGATATCCGGTTAAGTTACGCATATGTATGTGTGTGTGTGTGTGTGTGCGTGGGTTGGTGTGTACACGTTTAGCGCTCATCAAGTTGATTAATGTTTGATATTAATGATTTATTAATTCCCGTCTGCCGAGGCTGCCAACAGCAGCAGACGTCAAACACACTAATAAAACAGGTATAAACCAGAATGTGAACGCCAAAGTGCTGTATCAAAAGACCATTTATAATTTTGGACGACACTTAAAGGGGCAAGGCGAGGGGACTGAAATGTAAATGGGGGACGAGGGTGTCTTTTCGTACACTAAAAACCAAATTATTTTCAACCGCTGTGTGTGATTTATTTGGTGGGCTGTCTGTGTCCACAAAAACAAAAATACGGTAGCAGAAAATGAAGCCAAGCCAAGCGAAGGCTCTGTTTCTGTTTCTGACCAAGTTCTGCCCATGTTCTGGCAATGTTTTGGCATTGGCCAGTTTTTTGATGACTAAGCTGGTTTCAATTTTTTTTCTGCTGCTCAACTTGCCAACTCAAAGTATGTGGTCAGTAGTAATACCATATACATATTTATATATATATATATATATATATATATATATATGCATATATATAAAGCATCTGCAATTGTTGGGCCAAGCTGCAAATTGCATAGGACGACAAATGTTGCAACGGCAAGCTAATGATAATCCACAGCAGGCAGCAGCACTTCCAATTCATTTCATTTCGTATCGTTTCGAAGGTAAAGTCCATACATTTGCAGGCCGCATTTCAATGTCAGGTCCTTGCGCCGTTTGCTCGACTTCCGCTCAACAAAATTATAAATTATTGCAGCTTGGCAAAAAATATTCGTGAACCGTGCTTTTCCCATTTTTTTTTCTCATACTCTACCTATTGCATATAGTGGACATTTCTCTAGGCAGGTGTATACAAAATCGATAACATCGATAAGTGCTAATCGGTATGAGCTAAAGTCATCAAATGTTGTCGTGTATTCCCGTTAGAGACACATAAATATTACTGTTACGCTCATACGTTCTTTAATAGTCGCTCCACCCAAAAACAGTTTGTTTCTTATCAAGCTGATTTTAATGCAGTGTATTCGTTAGTCGTTGCAAATTTCTCTCTCCGATTTTCTATTACTTATTTAGTTATATTTTTATTTTCTCAATTCTGCTTCATCTGTTTTTATTTTTATGTTGCTTTGTCACGCGAGTTCTGAGCATAAAATTCGGTATTTTGGCCGCTTGTTAAACATTTGACAGCGTTTAGCTTTTAAGTAGGACTCAAAATGGGGCCTAAATTTCTCATTCTCCACCCCCCTCCGCACCATATTTTCCATTCTCTAATCAACATTTAATGGCTTGGGACACCTAGGCCTATGCGTCATATTTAATGCCCGTTTACATGAATAACAAAATATCGCGCATACGCCACAAATGCCACAGAACATATATCTACTATACATAATATATATATGAGTGTGCGCTCATATCTGCTATAGACACAAACATAATTAGACGTCATTAGTTCCGCTCATTTGACGGCATTTGGAAATTGTGTGCCAGACTGACTGACAAACAAACGAGAGACGCCTCACGCATTGCTTGCCACACATGTCGTATGCGCAACGTGTGCCAACAGAGACAACACATCAGAATTTCACTTTGACATTTCTGAACTTGTTTTGACTTTTCAGAAGATATACTTTGTGGAGACTAATGTATAGAAAGCAAACAGGAAGTAAAAATTATATTGTCTGTGCACATATAGTCTCTGCGAATGCTTTAGGCTTTTAGATTTAACTTAATGGAATAATGATAATATGTGATCGAGCCTTGCACATCCTTTTTTTCTAAGATTATGGACAGGGAAGTGGGGTAGCTATTAGACTATCACTGAATAAAATGTCTACAAATTTGTGCAACAAGGATCTGAATTAGAATTATTAATATATTTTATTATTTTTCCTTGCGATCTAGTTGATACAGTCACTATAACATAACTAAATTTCAGACTCTGCCCAAAATTATTGCTGCTTATGCCGCAGATGCCCCAACTTCATTATACCCCTTCACTTTTTTTCAGGGCAGAAATAGATTGGAATCTATGGGCTCTATCAAAAGACTATAGAGATATATCTCTATATAGTTTATATTTCAATAATAAAATTGGAATTTATTTTTCACTGTTTACAACGCACTTTCGACTCGATTGCTTTAAAAGCACGACAAGTTTTCGGATAACGCACGACAGACATTTCTGTAATGAGCTCATTGCGGGGCGCTCCCAACCACCACTTCCTCACCTCCCCTATCGCTCCAACGTCGCTCCCGCCGTTTCCTCCGTTCCTCCCTGAGCCTTGTCAGCTAATTTAAATGCCAGTTGGCTGTTGAACAAAACTGTTTTCAGATAGCAACCTAAGTTCTACTCGACTCTACTGAACTCTACGCACTCCACTCTAGTCTCCTCTCCTCACCATTCATTTTCACCTCTTTCCAAACCATCCCTTTCAATTACTGCCTCATTTACGTTGTGCTTTGCGATGCGCATAAAATTCTTTATTTGAGGGGCATTCAGTTGTAGAGGTTTCCCCTGGCACATGGCTTTCGGCATTAGCCTAATTGTTGTTAGTGCCCATACACACATACTCACGCACACAGGTAAAAGGCACATTTTTCGTTTTTTTTTTCATACATTTTGCTGGCCATTTAATTGTAAAAGCATTTTAATACGCAGCTTTTTTCTTACTTGCTTCCGCTAATGTTGCATTAAAGCTTTTGTGTGTGTGTGTGCCGTTCTTTTCAAGGTCGCGTGCAGAAATTACAGTCACGCGTCAGATTTTTATGCAAAGCAGGCAAAACTCAGAACTCAGCCACTTTTTCAAAAGTATTTTTTTTCTTCTTTTTTTTTTGCATTTGCAATTTTTTATTGTTGTTGTTGTCATATGTAAATTCTAACATATGTAAATATCCAAGAGTGTGTGTGCTTTTGCCTGCCTTTTGAGCCGGTCATAAATTTCAAGCAAGTCTCGTTAAATCTCAAGTGAGCTTTGCCTTTTTTCTCACAGTGTTTCATTGCTCATTTTCAGAGGACGTTGTTGTTGTTGCTTAGCAAATGCAAATGAACAGAGAGAAATGTTTGTTTTCTGCCAGGCCAGTCGGCAAATTGCTTGATAACAAATGTTAGCTTAAAAGCTTTAACCGGTTGAAATTCAAGGAATTTTGTCAGAAATCATTCAGTTTAGTTTGGACAAAATCTGACTAATAAAATGCAAAGCTGAAAAAATTGAATGCCATTTATCAACAATATAAAAACACAATGAAATTGGGTACAAGGTTATAAAGAAAATATATATAACATATAATTGTAATGTAAGTAAAAAGTTGTAATAGGCATCTGCGACTTCAAATGGAGTATATATATTATTAATCAGCATCGAGTACATTATTACTATTTAATTATACGTTTTATTATTTAATTAAACTAATGTATACAATTCCATTAAACACACAACTATATCTACTTGTATTAAAAATTATATTTAATACCAAAGTACTCTGTATGTTATTCTTAAAGCCCAAGAAAAACACTTGTAATTCCCCAAAGTTCACAGCCCATTTAATTTCAGTGGTTATGTGGTTAATGTTCCCAATAGAGCTGAGCCCATTTTTTTGTTGGAATTTAGACCCAAAAATGCAAATAGTTTCACGTGTTTCACACATTCGCACACATATGCACACACACATGAAAATAATATTTGTATATATATGAAATGTCACACAAATTTACGACACGTTCTGTGGACGAAATTTTATTGGGTTGACTTGACAAAAAAAAACTAAGGCTGGTTTCACCTTTGACGATTTATGCTCGCCATTTTCAAAAACTATTTGCCAAAGCTGAATGCTAGACGAAAGCAAACAAAAATAAGGAGAGAGAGGGCAGAGAAATGACAAGAAGAAGAAGAACAGGAAGTACTTTAAAAATGTCAAAGGGATGTCAAAAGCAGCAGAAGAAGCAACAAAACACATAAGCAGCGGTGTCGCTGCGCAGCTGCTGCGCTGTCAACTCTCGCTTTTTGTTTGTTTTTAGACCCTTAAAGGCTTGTCTGATTGTTGTTGTTGTTGATGTTGTTGTAGCAGAGAGGCTAATGATGCCCGCAGCTTTGATAAAGCAGCCGACAACAATTTTATTGCATGTGTTTTATGTGTGCGGAGCATGATGAAAGCCAACGCAATACTTGAACCAAAAAGTTACTCGAATATGTAAAATGTAATCTCCTCGACCGAACTGTGGACGAGGGAAGTGACCAAATAACGGTGGAGAGACAGGGAGAGATAGAGAGAGGGAAATAAGCTTGAGAATTAGTAAAGTTCTTGGTATTGTTTTTTGGACTTAAGTGAAGGAACGACAGATATAATATAGACATACAGGGAGAGAGTGAGATAGAGAGAGTGAGAGATACATATATAGAATGATAGATTTATAGATAAATATATAAGGAGAGATACTGAGAGAAAGAAATAGATAGACAGACATATAGGTAGAGAGGAGAATTTCCTAAATTTGTAAGTTGCTTTCTGGAGTTGACGGATTAAAATGCTAGAAAAAAGAAGCAGAGTGAGAGATATATAAATGGCTATTAACCATTAGGGATGTCAAATCTTTAAACGCTTATCGATAGTGTTTGCTCATTAATCATAAACAATTCAAGCTTCCAGCACATACGGAAATCAATCAAACTTACGCGGATATTTCGAGTTAGATTAGATAATATTAAATAAGGTTGTTGGCCAATGCAGCCAAATGATTTCCCTAGAACTGGTACGTTTTCCACAGAAGGGATTGGAGGACTAATATTTAAATATAAATTATATTTCATTTATTTGGCAAAGATATTATTGAGATGAACTTACGATTTTGTGATGGAGGGCGGAGAGTTCGCGTTCGGTGACCCGTCGACTGGCCGCCTCGCGTCTTCGTTGCCGGAACTGGCTGTACTTGTAGGCGAGCATTACGCCGGGCAAGGCAAGCGCCTCCAACGGAGACTTTCTTCCAAAGGGCATCTCTGCTCAATCTTTGTCCTTGGAGTCCTTTACGGGCGAGTGTTGAATTATTGCTTTAGGTGTTTTGATATATTCACAATTTAAGTTGAGAGGAGTTTCCTCGGCTAGTGTCTCATTATTATTGGTATTAGCGGATTTATTATTACTATTGATTTTGTGTAAGCACAACACGATTTAAACATTGTGTTGTTGCCCGGGCAGTTTGCTTAAGCGACTACACGCACAATTTTCCATAGAGGATTTTTCATAGGATTTTCCGTTTTCTTCGCATGCTGCAAATTCACACTATGCACTCGTCGTCGGTTCACCTGTGTGTGGTCTGTGTGTGTGTTTGTGTTGGGAATCAAATTTCTAATGAGCCACTTTCACCCTCTCTGTGCGATTTGCATCCACTTTTATTTCGAGAGTGTTGCAAGTGGTTTGTTTATTGAGGAGGCATAGGGTATATTGTTCTTACAGCCACACACCTTGAGCCATAAGTTGTGTGTGTCTGTATAAACATAGCATATTCTTATATATGTTTTTATATTCTTATATGTTGTTTTTAATAATAGTTAGAATAGAAAAGCTGAAATTATTATGGGTGTTTACAAATGAAAAAAGCGCCTGTCTAAAAACCTAGAATTTCTTAAATACAGATTTTTAAAAATAATTTTGTCTTGTCATAATTAAAATTTGATAGCCTTGCAGCAGAAGTAAAAAATGCTGCTGCCCAATTAGCCAGGCAAATAAATTGATGCCGTCGAAGGGGATGGGAGAGGTTCGGGGAAGATATGGCTCTTATCATTTTTTTTCAGAAACGTGGGCATTAAAAATGCTAAGAAATTTATGCTTTGACTTTTGGCCCTGCTATCAAATTACAAGGCGAAAGACGAACATTAATTTCAATTAGAAATCACACACACAAACAAACACATACACACACACATACAGTAGCGCATAACTGTAAATCACAAGTGAAGGCGGAGTTAGGAGTATAAGGCCGGAGGGTTAGGAGTGAGGGGGCGGGGGGCACATACTCGGTTTGTGTGTGGTTAACGAAACTGTCGCTGATTACACGCTGCGTTTAGTTTGAGTTTTATTTGTATTCAAGTTAAGACTCACACACACATGCACACACATACACGAGCGCACACCAGCGAAAGAGAGAAGGAGAGAGAGCGGTAGAGTGGGTGAGGTGAGTTTGGAATTGAAGGTGAATTCGCTGCTTGCACGTTTTGCTTATTTGTTTTGTTATGCGGCGACACGTGCGTCGGCGGCCAACGCAGAACGTCGAATGTCGCAGCAGCCGCAGCTTCAGCTTCGCAAAATTCCCACGCAAAGTCAACACTGGAAGCTGCGTATCTATCTGCCTGTGTGTGTTTGTGTGTGTGTCAGTGCGACGCAGTTCCAGTGCTGGAGGTGGAGTCGTTTTCTTCTCTGTTTCCAATGCAGGTTGTTTATTTGCACGAGGTTCGCTTTTGTATTTGTTTTGCTTCCTCTTCCTCTTCCTCTTCCTCTTAATTCTTTTTTTTTTTTACAAAACACGCAAATTTCTATTATATTTTTTTACACTAATTAAGGCGCAACGAATTTTTTTTTGTTGTTGGTTACAAGGCGTAAGGTGCACGAGCGTCGCGTAACGTGTTCGTCGCGTGCGCACTTCTTTTTTCCTTGGCAACCTGCAGCGTGGCGCCTTCGCAAGCGACTGCTGTAAAAAGGATTTACGCTTGCTTCCAGCAACTGGCAGCTGACAGACCAACAATACTTGCTAACTGCGCAGTCGCCGTAAATTTACAGTTAGCCGGCTATATTGGGTATAACAGTTTTTGTGTGCTCTTTTGCCATAATTTTGGTGTCTCGTAAACAAAACGTCATCACATTTACTGTGTGTTTGTGAGTGCGTGAGTGTGGAAACAACTCACAAACAGTGGGCAAAATTACCGTTTACTGTTGGCAAAGACTTTGTACATTTCTCTTATTGATTTCACCTCAGAATCAACAAAGCTTTGAAAGCAATACTTCGGCAATGTTATGATAAATTTAAATAAATCTTTTTCACAAAAATGTATGTTATTTTATAAGAAAAGCAAATATCTAAGAATATTAAAATCTAAGACATATAATATTTATCTAAGATATAAATTAATTTTTTTTCACATTGTCAATGCGAAAGTTTTTTGTAATATGTGCCAAAGTGTAGCATTTAAAGTTTTGCAGTTTTGATGTTGTTGGCGAATTTGAACAATTTGTACAATTCAATTTAACGAGCGCTTTTTCATTAACAGGTTTGGCATTGCGTGGTGCCGCTAATTGTTGCAACTTTTCTGTGGCCAGCAATAATAATAATTATAATAATAACAATTATAATAATCAAGGCCAGTTTGGTCAATAGCTATGAATGTGGCTAATTATAGAGTTAATTGAGCTTCAAGCTAATTTTAATAAACACGAGCAACATGTTGCTACCATTAAAGTTTTTGTGAAACATGTAGATATCGTTGTCTTCGCTTAGAAAGTATTTAAATAATTAATTTATGTTGCTATCGTTGACAACATGATCAAAATGTTGCTGGCGCTTTGTATCTTACCATTACACATATATTAAATATTTAAACTAACAGCTCACAAGACACACTCTCTGCTGCTTCTGATTGATATGCGGCTTTTAAGAGCTCAGCTCAAGTAACAAAAACAACATAAATAAATTGCCAAATTATCGAAACAAACGTGTAAGTGAAGAGAGCCCAAAAACACAAAAAATATTGCAAAGCAAATAACTGGAAATGCAGCAGACAACTGTGCTACAACTTTACTAAAGATGTTCAATGCGCTGAGCGCAAATTAAAAAAAATGAGAGAGCTTGACAAAGTGATTGAGAGAGTGATGGCGAGGTGAGAAAGTGGTAACATTTCGCTCTCTCTTTCGTTTTCTCTCTCGCATGGCCTGCTTTGCTTGAGTGCAAAAACAGTTTGAGTGGCAAAATAAATAAAAAAACACACGATAATGAAAAAAAAAACGAACAAAGCGACGCCATGGAAATGATGACGTAAATTGAAAGCAAGTCAGCAACAACAACAATAACATCTATTTGCATTGTACCGTTATATGTGCTTAGATTTGTCTGTCTGTCTACACCACGCAATCTGCTCAGGTATGTGAGTGTGAGGGGAGGATAGAGGGGGTGAGTGCGAGATGGGTTCTGCATTCGCTTGCCTGTCGAGCATTTGTCGAATTGAGAACAACAATAAAAACTGCTCTTCTCAGAAACGGATACATTTATGAGTAAAACTTGCAGTTGCTGTTGTTTATGACATTATTGTTGTAACTCTAATGACATTTTCCATTGTTTCCCGAGCATTTTTACGACTCGCTGACAACGCTTCCATTTCCGCTTCAACCTCAGCTTCAACTCTTGTGTTAGAGATGTGTACCCCTGGGCTTGAAATTACACTTCAGTGTTTTGATAAACAAATTTTTGAAAACTTTACATATTTTCCAACATTTTGACAGTCACAAATTTAGATAATTCTTTTAGTCACGGGCCCATCACAATTCCCTTGCTCCGCCGTCATGTCACGACACGTCAGGACACGTTAGGACACGTCACGGATTTATGTTTAGCTCGCCAGTTGCAGTTTATATTTCAGTATAAGTTTTGGTTGACTTTGCAGCAGCAGCAGAAGCTGCATGCAACCTGCAGTTGGTGTTGTTTGTTTTGCCGCTTGTTTGCTGTGTATGTCCTTCACACACACACACATGCACACTCAGCCACACACACGCAGTTTCTCATATTTCGCTGTCCTTAAAAACTTTTGCACTTTGTGCTCAATTTGGTTTTTGTTTTTTTTTTTTTTTTTTGGTTGAGTTGTGCGTTTCTATTTCTATTTTTAGGCAGCCACAAAGCTCGTTGCACACACACACACACACATAGACACGCTAAGGTTAATAGCTTTTCTGTTGGTGGAAGGGGGGTAATAATGTTAGATATCAATCATACGCCATGTGTTTTTTTTTTCTCAGTATATCTTTTGTTGTCACGAAAATTTCTGCTCATATTTCTCATGCTCTAAATGCATAAATAAATCATGAATAACTAAATGAATGACAATTATAAGAGAGAGTGGACAAGATAGAGATAGACATAGAGAGAGCGAGAGAGAGTGAGAGAGAGAGAGAGAGAGAGAGAAAAAAAGAACAGCACCTTCAAATTATTGTCTCTGACATTGTTCAAGTTTGTTGACGTTGTCTTCGTTGCACAGACAGACAGACAGACTGACAAGATGTTCCATTGACGTCACAACATTACTGCACATAACACACACAAACACACAGACACACATACAACAGCAGCAGCAGCAGCAGCTGCTGATTGCCATCCCTTCCTCACTCCTTCCCCAGCTTGCCGCATTGCAATGATACAACATGCCACAAGCAGCAGTCGCCAGTTACCAAATACTACATGCCACGTGACACATGCCTCCCCTGACCTTAGCCAAATTGTTTACACTTATCACGCCAAATGTTTGCACAGAAGCAGAAACATTGGCGAATCTTCAATTTGGACATTGTAAATAGGCTCTGAAAACAAATTATTTATTGTGTAGAAAATATAAAATAAAATAAAATAAGTAAGTAAAAGTTAAATATGTGCAACAAATTATTTATTGTGTAGAAAACGTAAAATAAAATAAAATAAGTAAGTAAAAGTTAAATTTGTGCAACAACATTTTAATTAACAATTGGCAAATTGTGATTAATAAACTATGAAAAAGGGGATTAAAACCATTTATTTTATTTAAAAAAAATAAATTTCGAGCCAAAATAGGGGGAAAGAAAAAGTGCTAGAATTGGATTAGAGATGTATTCGATAGGTGTTCGATCAAGGGGAAGCTCTGGAACTGCTGTGGGCACCATCACCTGCCACTCGGACACTTTGCTGGCTTCCTCTTGACTCTGGCAGCATTTGACTGCTTGACGCTGTGGGTCAGTTGCTTCTGGCGCTTCAAAGAGTGCAGTTCTCAGGTCGAGTCCAAGAAACGGAACACGGCTCGAATTTAATCACATTTTTTCGATTTGTGGACATCCTTTTGAGTCATGGCTGCTGCAGCAGTTGCCACACCAGGAGCCACCGTGCTGCCTTCCGCTCCTGCCGCAGGTCCCGCAGCGGCAACAACCGCTTCAACTCGCAAAGGTCCTGCCGGGGCAGCAGTAACAGCTGCCACTGCTGGCAAAGGACCACAGAATCAGGTGGAAATCGCCGGCGAGGCGAATATCGTCAACTACATGAAGAACAGATTGCGCAAGGGGGCAATGAAGCGCAAGGGTCTCGAGGTGGTCAACGGACACCGATTTGTGGTGCGCTTCTTCAAGCAGCCCACCTACTGCGGTCACTGCAAGGACTTCATTTGGTAAGCTTACAATAGCCACAGGCGAAGGAAACGCAGCCACAAACAACAACAGTTAAAATAGAAACTGCAACTGTAACCTATTTTTTAGCGCAACTTATTTTATTTTTATTTTTTGCTAGTTCTCATTCAAATACCCTTTTCTCATTGGTTGTAAGCTAGGAAGGATATCGATTGTGTTTTTAAGAAAAGGAAACAACTCCGATGTAGACTCTTCTGTTTTTGGTATTGCCAATCTCTGAGATTATAGTAGCTAAGCAATTTTGTAAAAATCAGACAAGTTATATTTTATTTTATATATTTTATTTAATATTTATTATAGCATTCACAAGCTCTTCAATTTTAAAACGTATGCAATTAAAATAAGGTCTCTTCAAGCGCAGATTAATTTTATTGCAACTATCTATAAATTGTTGCTTGATCCTCATCGTGTACTCTAAAATATCTTAGTGACATCTGATAGATAACCGCATGACTTAAGGGTCGATCTCTGTTAGATCTCATTTGGACTATAAATTTCCTCACTTTCTTGGAGTGCTTTTTACAGGATATCTGCCTGTCGACTACTCTCGACAAGAATATTGCTCTTTTTGTTGGTATTTTATTTTTTGTTGCGTTGCCTAATTTAATTAGTGTTCTGTAAGTTGACACGTATTATTTTTGTTCTTGTTGTCTCTGTTACACTCTGCCTCACTCTTTCTCTTTCTCTTTGTCTCTTTCTTTTGCATTGTTGAATTGAATAATTCAGGGGCTTTGGAAAACAAGGTTTTCAGTGCGAGGGTAGGTTGAAGACTTTAACTCAAGCATGGACATGGACTAATTGCACACTAATTTCGCACAACAGAATGTCGCTTTAATATACATCAGAAGTGCTCCAAGTTTGTTGTCTTCAAGTGTCCTGGCAAGGACACTGATTTCGATGCCGACTGTGCGAAGGTGAAGCATTCTTGGATCTCGACCACCTACACCACGCCCACCTTCTGCGATGAGTGCGGCATGTTGTTGCACGGCGTTGCCCATCAGGGACTCAAGTGTGAGAGTAAGTGTTTCCTGTGCAACATACACTCAGAAAAAAAAAACAAAAAGGGTTTTAGGTTTTTTAAAATAGTTTTTAACCTTTATGATAATTTATTAAATATTTATTAAACTCACGGAAGCTAATTAACAGCTAATTTTTTAAAATTAAAATTCAAAATTTAAATTAAAGAAATTAGTTTCTGAATAACAGGATGACAAACCATTCTTAAATCTGTTTGTTATTTTTTTGTTTCATGCAGATTGCAATCTGAATGTGCATCCAAAGTGCCAGGAGTGTGTGCCACCGATGTGTGGCGCCGATATCAGCGAGGTGCGTGGCAAGCTTCTACTCTTCGTGGAGCTCAAAGGCAACAATTTAAAAGTGGAGAGTGAGTAAACCCCAATTGGAGTACTCTGATTATTGATTACCATGAATTTATCGTGTTATCAGATTAGAGACAATTCGTCAGAAATTTTATAAATATGTCTTCTTTTTATTTGGATCTTAATTTTAATATTATATTTTATTTTTAATTTAATTTGTATTTTACTTTTTGTATTAGTACATTAAATGACTAACGATGAAATCCATCTAATTTTTAGTTAAGGAGGCAGCTAACCTGATACCCATGGATACCAATGGCTTCAGCGATCCCTATATAGCTGTCCAAATGCATCCCGATCGCTCGGGACGCACCAAGAAAAAGACAAAAACCATACAGAAGAATCTGAATCCGGCCTTCAATGAGACTTTTATATTGTAAGTGATTTTACTAAAATATGATTGAAACTTGAACCATCCCAAAAATGGATTTCAATTCACAGCGATCTGCAGCCACAGGATAGGGATAAGCGTCTGTTGATTGAGGTCTGGGATTGGGATCGCACCTCACGCAACGATTTCATGGGCTCGTTCTCGTTCAGTTTGGAGGAGCTGCAAAAGGAGCCCATCGATGGCTGGTACAAGTTTCTGTCGCAAGTCGAGGGTGAACACTACAACATACCCTGTGTGGATGTCATCAATGATATGGCCCGACTGCGCGACGAGGTGCAAGTGAGTAAAGCCAGCCGCAGCTGCTCCCATTTATCCGAAATCCTGAGTCGAATATCTGCAATCTCAGCTCGACCGTCGTCCCAACGAGAAGCGGCGCATGGACAACAAGGATATGCCGCATAATATGAACAAGAGAGACATGATTCGCGCAGCTGACTTTAATTTTGTGAAGACCATTGGCAAAGGATCGTTTGGCAAGGTCCTTTTGGCCGAGCGCCGTGGCACCAATGAGCTGTATGCGGTGAAAGTGCTGCGCAAGGATGTCATCATCCAAACGGATGACATGGAGTTGCCAATGAACGAAAAACGCATTCTGGCGTTGTCGGGTCGTCCGCCCTTCCTTGTCGCTATGCACTCCTGTTTCCAGACCATGGACCGCCTCTTCTTTGTCATGGAGTATTGCAAGGGTGGCGATCTGATGTACCACATGCAGCAATACGGACGCTTCAAAGAATCAGTTGCCGTGTGAGTATTTCCGGCTAAGGGTACAATTCCTATATCTTCTATATATATTCTGGTTTCGCTTTTAGTTTTTATGCTGCGGAAATTGCAATAGCTTTGTTTTTTCTGCACGATCATGAAATCATCTATCGCGATCTGAAGCTGGACAATGTTCTGCTGGATGGTGAGGGACATGTGAAACTTGTGGACTTTGGGCTGAGCAAGGCGGGCGTCTCAGATCGGCAGACAACTCGCACCTTCTGCGGCACACCCAACTATATGGCTCCGGAGGTGAGATCAGAAGAATATATTTATATAAGATATACGGGAGATATGGAGGGGTCTGTTTTAAGATAATTTGTATAATCCATTTTTCAGATTGTCAGCTTGGATCCGTATTCGACTTCCGCTGATTGGTGGTCTTATGGCGTATTGCTATACGAACTGATGGCCGGTCAGGCGCCATTCGATGGCGAAGATGAGAGCTCCGTTTTTCGCAACATCAAGGACAAGAAGGCCATCTTTCCCAAGCACTTCACCCAGGAGGCCATGGATATTATAACGAGCGTAGGTAGAATATATATTTAGTATACTAATAATTCATTTCCTACCTTCTCCCATATAGTTTCTGGCAAAGAAGCCAAACAATCGTTTAGGGGCGGGTCGCTATGCCCGCCAGGAGATCACCACACATCCCTTCTTCAGCAATGTGGACTGGGACACGGCGGAGGCTTGTGAAATGCAACCCCCAATTGTGCCTAGGATTGTAAGTCCCTTTTCCCAGCTATAGTCCCAACTGGTTAATTTGATTTTTATTTTTCGTTTGCAGAAACATCGCAAGGATATCAGCAATTTTGATGAGGCGTTTACCAAGGAGAAAACAGATCTAACTCCTACTGATAAATTGTTCATGATGAATTTGGATCAAAATGATTTCATTGGCTTCTCGTTTATGAATCCCGAGTTTATAACCATTATTTAAGCTTTGCTATTATTGTGACTACTGTTAAAAGCTCAGGTTGCGGTAAACAATAAAGGATGTCAACTGAAGCTTTGACAAGCTTATTCGTATAACACATGTGTTGAGCGAAAGCTTTTAAAATTCGATTAACAGTGAATGGCGTGCTTTACTCTCTTCAACATTCGACTTACAGTTAAAAGCAAGCTGTTACGCTCTTTCTTTACTGAGAGCCCAGATAGTAATCAACAAGCCAGGCAGTCTCTGGCTAGAATCGAGCCCGGTCGGAGCTGTTTACCCTGTTTATGAGGTCAGGTGAACCAAAAAAAAAATAAACAGATGGGAAGGGGAAGGGTGGGCTAGCTCCTTGCCTGTTTGGGCCATGAACACTGAACTTTAACCTTCAAAAGGGGAAACATAAGCAAAACTCGCATGCGAGATTAGCCAGGGGAATTGCAGAAACAGAAACTCACCACGCAAAGAGACGCATGGATGAAATGGTAGATTAAGATGAAGATGATCAAAAAAAGCAGGAGGAGGAGAAGGCAGAGTTGTTAATTAACTGACCTGTTCTTGAATGATGAACTGGCTGACAATCTGAAGTCTGTCAAGCGACCCTGTCAAATTTCATCAGTTTGGAGCAACTAAATGTTAACTTGTTGCTGCCACCTGCTCTGGGCATCTTGAACGCAGACAGAAATTAGCTGTTTCAAATTCAATTTATTTCGCACTCTCATTGTTTTTTTTTCTGTCACTCTAAATTTGCCCGTCGAGCCTTGCGTGCTTTCAGCTGTAAAATTCTTCGCAAATTGTTTTCGGCTGGCTCACACATACGCATATACACACACACGCACACACACAGGTTAGAGGGCAAATGCCTTTTGCTTTATTGTGGCCTGTTTTTTTTAATGAAAAGTGTGGCTTTTTTTTGTGTCGGTAAACCCTCAACTGTTCTCTGTGCCTTGGGTCATGACCGCAAAAATAGTTTCGGGCATACCAAAAATATTTCTTGCCTCGTCTCTTTGCAGACATTCTAATACAATAAATTCCTTGGCCAGTATATCACCCACCCCCTAGAAATGGATTTCGTTCTGGCCGTGAATGGCCAGTTTCAGAGAACACTTGAAATTGTGCCAAAATCTATTCAAGGTGCTGACTTTTTCCAACGAATAACCCATTTCAGGGCCACCCATTTGACAAGCAGTTAGTTATCCTACCTCAAAAGCGATTGCTTTGATTCCCTTCAAAAATAATCAATGTGAACTTATATAAATTATCTGCAGTTTGCATGCTTTTGGTGTAACTGTAACATTTGCTTTTCTGAACCGACCTTATCTATATTAAATACAGTATCATATCGAAACCGAATAATAATAATAAACCGAATAATTTAGAATAATTAAGTTATAAGCTTTACCTTATAACCTTACGTCCTACTTAAAGTCAATGTTGTTGTTATTATCGAGATATTTTTTTAAATATTTCATTTATTATATCCATTTACTTAATAATGTTTTAAATTGTGTTTTTTATGATTTGTTGGTACATTTACTAAGTTATTTTAAGGAAACCAATTTGAAAAATAACTTTCAACCCAAATGGTCAAGAAACTTTCTCTTGAAGCCATCAGCAACAAATGGTATCAAAGTTTCTATTTGGAAAATAAACGGTTTTCATTTTCCTTACAATTTCTAGGGCCTTAAGCCCCCTGTTTGCACTCTATTAGTGGCTGCAATTTGCAGTTTTACGTGGACTTTGCTGTGGCAGCCACAAGCGTTGCGTTGCAGTGTCCTTGCTGTTGCTGCTACCTTAACCGCAACATGTGACGCTGTCCCCAAGCTGAAATGGGATGTGGGAGAAACAGGAGCAAAGACAACACTTCGCATTAGGATGTACCAAAGTGTTTAACACAGTATAAATAATAGCTTCTCGCATGTGTGCTTGTGGGTGTGTGTGTGGGTGTGTATGTGGGTGTGTGTGAGTGTGTGTTGAATATTGTACGTGTACAGGACAACTATCTCCATGGCTGAGCAACAAAAGAGTTGAGCACACCTCACTATAAAACCGGCGAAGGCATCCCTTGAAGGCCTCAGCTGCAAAGGCTAATTAAGCCTTGACCTGGCAGCAGATAAGTGTGCAAATAAATGAATTTACTCCAAGTTTAAATCCAAGTTAAACTCCAATTCCAATTTCAAGACGGAGACCGCAGCTTCAGAAATATTTTCAACTCAGGACACATAAACCACAATTACGAGCTGAGAGCTTCTGTGACAAGAGACAATCTTAACGCCAAAAGAGTTTGGTTTGGGAGTGAACGAACTTTTGATACTCTAGCTAAAAGAGTATAATCAATATAGAAATAGTATATTATATAAATAATAAGCTTAAGATAAACAACAAATATCTAGACTGATTTTACGATGCGACAATATTAATCATGTGTTTTAAAACATAAGCAATATTCGAATAAAAAACAACATAAAGTTCAAGTCATTTCTAATTGCTATGAATAATATTTATTGGAAATTTGAAATAAAAATATGCAAGTCTTCTTCTTTTATTTCATACTTTACCACATTTTAAAATATATAATTTTGAGCTCAGCACTAAAACTTTTACACCGAAAGATTTTCCTAGCTCTTGGCCAACAAAAAGAAAAGGGCTGCTTGAAGGACATTAAAATAAGAATACGTAAAACGCAGACTTATTTATTTTTATAGGTTCCCTTCTTTTATTATGCACGTGTAGAGGGTGTTTTGAATTTGTCGTGCAGCTTGTAATGCTGTGAAGGAGACTTCTCCGAGAGCATACCGTAAATATATATGTATATAATGCTCCTAACATTTTGAGAACATCATCAACATCGGACTATATCATATCATATACATTCAGCCACCATTGCAATAATCGGGAGGTGCTTGACTTTCCTCCGCAAGCGTATTTCAACTGAAAGCGATTCTCTCTTATTTTCTTGGTTATATAATAAATAAATATGCGGATTTTTTTGCGAATCCAACATAAATATAAATATATATATATATATATGTGTATATATATATTTATTTATTTATCTGTGCTTTTGACAGTCGCAGCGGGATATGCAAATCGCTGCGCTCCATTTGGCGGTCACTGAAGCCTGTCTGACTGCCTGACTGCCTGTTAGCCTGTCTGATAGAACTTGGCTTAAACAGAAAGTGGTTGAAACGCTGCACTCAACAAATTGTCGAATGCAACTGTAGTTGACAACAGGCAGCAGGCAGGAGGGGAGTGGGAAGGGGGAAGGCAGGCAGTCAAGTGAGCAAGTACCGTTAAAGGATAAAGGCAAACAAGGACACACGGCAACAGTTTGTTTGTCAAAGTGTTGAAAGCGTGAAACGTGCCCGAAAGGAAGTGCTTGGCTAAGGGAGGAAGGGTGTAGGGGAGGGTATACAAATCCAGAGAGCGCCATGTTTGCATAGCCACATTGTATGCGGGGGACGTGGGCGTGGCAGCAGTTTAAATATTTAGGCAGCACTTACAATGTCAGTCCCAAAACAATAACAACAGCAAAAAGAAGAACCGCGGGTAATAAATGGAATAAGTCAGAGAGTGTTCGACTAGCAGATACCCCGTGGACAGCCCTGAAAACTCAACAGTTTTTTCAATATGACAAATACGTTTTGGTTGCACTCATAAAAATAAACCATATTATTCAGAATATGCATTTTCAAAAGAAGGGCCTGTGAATTTTATATATATCAAAATTCATAAAATTGGTGAAATACTCAATAATTTATATTCTAAGTATGAAGTCTCCAGCTCTTCTAGTCTCCAAGATTGGCTTGTTCACACAGATGAACATGACTAAATCGGCTGATAAAGAATATATATATATATATATCTCCCACTTCTTCAAATGCACTACTAAATTATACCCGGTTTGCTCCTCTTTTAATGGGTAAAGTACGTCCAATAAAATTAATACACTAGGATCAAGGATTGTCATTGCTACCAAGGACACATTCAATAGCAGTGGCTAATTCCAGGCAACATTTTCTGACTTTTGTGGGCCCACCAAGAGAAACAGAAAGATAGAGAGAGAGAGAGAGCGAGAGAGAAGGAGAGAGAGTCTGCGAAGTAGTTACGCTTGTTATGGCCAGCATATTAGAGAGAAAAAGAGAGAGGAAGTTGGGGAAAGGGAGAAGGCAACTTAACAGTCTCGTCGTGTGCTGAAGCGGAAACGGAAGTGACAGTCTATAAAAAAAAGATGGACGGCAGGACACGCAGCTTTCAGTTTGCCTTCAGAGTGCTGCCTGGGGCACCACATGAATAAGAAACAATTCTTATCGTTCTCGTTGCCTCACACAAAATTGTATGCATAAATATCTAAATTATCATATAGGGGCAGCATACACTGGGAGAAAAGCTAGCGGCTTTTATCTAAACTATTGTCAACAACTTTAAGTACATAACTCTAACTTGACCCAAATTTCGTGCATGTGGCTGCTGGACAAGAACATTAAATTCTGGGAGATGGTCATAAAATACTTTTGCACACCGACTCGTTAAAAAGCGATTTGAAATTTGTTTTTATGTTTGCCACTTTTTCACTTGTTTGTTTTTACGACGCGGGGTGCCACAACTGCTGACACGTGCCCCAAAAAACGAGAGAAAAGAGAACTAAAATATGCAAATAGAGAAAACATTTCAAGCGAAATTATTTGTAGCCATTATTTTTATTTTGTTGGGTATTTGATTTGCAGATTTAAGATGTAGGCAAGGGAAATGAATGTGGCAACAAATTGTAGTGGGCGTGGTATTTCTTAGGATACCTTTGATTTTCACATGAACACATTGTTTTGCATAGTTTCACTTAAAGTTGTTTCCAGTAAAGCAACACAGAAATCAGCAATTCAGACACTCAAGCGAGTCGTAAATGAATTCGATTGCGACAAGTGAATGTGAATGTGAATGTGTATGTGAATGTAAATGTGAGTGTGCTTCTGGGCCAGGGGATACCTACATGATATTGCAGTCCGCTTTTGATCATTTTTATTTCATATGTATATATAACGCCTTTATTTAATAATATTTTTTTTTACTTTACTAAACTTGTCCTCTTCCCGGTTAATCAATTATAAAACATTAAGATTATTTGTATGTATTTTTAAATATTTATTTTATATTTATATTACAATTTAATTCACACATTATTTCTATTCTTTTAATCAACAGCTGATTTCTTTCCTCCCCTCTTTATTTCAGTGCGCCACTGCTCAGTCACACACACACACACACCACACACACACACACACACGTGCTGTATAGATTTATATGCATATATAGTTGAATGGGACGAGCATGTCCCATCAGTCCCCTAGGGTTCCTCTGTCCCTCGGTTATTTGCAATCCCAATGCAAACAGCGCTCATGAAATAATTATGCAGACTTTACGTTAGCTTGCGTTGCGTTGCGTTACGTTACGTTACGTTACGTTACTTTCTTTACATTCCGTTATGTTTTGTTATGCGAAACGCAGAGGAAGTTACGCATTTTAGTGCCAGTCCCAATTCCGGATTCACAGTCCCCAAAGGTAGAAGCTGTTAAATCAACACACGCACACACACACACACAGACAAGTAAGGCATGCGTGTTTCTGGGGTTTTCTTTCTCTTTCTCGAAGTTGTTAAAAATTTAACTGGCCAGCAAGTTTAGTGCTATAAATTGGTCAATATATAGCTGATATACCCTGTGTATTCACTGGACAGTCGTGTGATTAATTGAAGCGATTCAAGCGATGCTTTGAGTGATTTTATGACACGCTTGCTTCATAAACTTATAAACTGCAATAAAAATACTCTGAAACACTAGCAATAATGGAACGCAATGCGAAGAAAGAGAAAGGCAAACAGAAAGAGAAATGGGAAAAATGTCACCCGTTTTGTAAAAGAATCCGTCAATATTGAATAGACAAAGTAACTTGGCCAAGTTGTTCGGTCGTTGCGCTCGGTACGCTTCACTGCCCTTTAAAAGCGCAACGAACCTCCTATTTATGTGTGTGTGTGTGTGCGTGTGTGTGTTGGTGTGTGTGTGTGTTTTGGTGTCTGTGCATCGTATCAAGCAACACAATGTGCGACTTGCTTGGTTGCATCAAAGTAAATGTCCTCGGAGCTATTTGGCTCACTTTCATATCATTTGATTGCCAGACACGCGGCGGAAGCGGCGAATGCGTGCATTTTATTTTACTATTACACACAAAGAGCCCAAGTTTAATAGTAAAAGGTATATTAAGTATACGACGGGGATCATGCTATGTTCAGTAAATTATGCAAGGATAAATCGAGGGGGGGGGGGCGAAATAAAGATAGGGAGAGAGAAAGATAAGCGATAAAAGCAAGAGACGCAGAAGAAGTGCGAGAAATAAATATGAAGTGAGACCAAAAGACAAATAAATATAGAGCGAAATAGAGTAAAGAAAAGTAAGTAATTAAAAGAGTAAGTAAATAAAATTCGGGGAGAAAGATGAGAGAACAGACACAGCGAGATTAAGAGAGATAGAAATGGAAGAAAACCAAAGACAAATAAATCTGAAGGAAAGAAACGGTCTGACAGATTGAGAAATTAAGATAGAACTGAAATTAATGAAGAGTCTAATATTTGATAGAAGACAGAGAATGCGAAAGATTAGAAAAATAGAAAGACAAGCATAAATAAAGACAGTTAAATTAAGAGAAACGATTTTTCTTCAATTTATTTTTGTTGTTGTTGTATTTAGCTATAATTACTTATTATACAATTTGTTTTTATCTTATAGCTATTCTTATATTAATTTAATTTTTATATATTTACAATTTCTTTCTGAATTTTTCTCTCGGTGTACAACATTGCGTATTCAAGCGTTGAATTTTCATGTATTTTCAATTTGTGCAACTGGTTGCCAATGCATGCTTGTATGTGTTCGTGTGTGTGTGTGTGTGTGTTAGCCTACATGTTGACATGCTTAATTGAGTGCATATAAGTGGACAATTTTTGCTACACGGCCAAAAAAACCGTTTCCTGTTCCTGTTCCCCTTCCTGTTCCTGTTCCTGTTTCATACCTTGAATGGAAAGCGGATTCCTTCATTACCCAAAAATTATGCACTGGGGCAGTGGAAAATATTTATGGCATTACGTGTGCGTTAACATTTAAACAGCAGCAGATAAAGGACGAACTTATGAGGAAGAAGAAGAGGAAGAGGAAGAGAAGGAGCACTCAATGGGCATTTAATATAAATGCACATAAATTGTTTCTCGGCGAAGGCATCACAAGAAACTCACAGGGAGCAGAGGAATGGAAAAGAGATGGAAGGGGAAGGGCGCAGAGGCGAGCATTTTTTGGCAACTGGCAAATAATTGGCACTTAAATGCCAAATTATAGGCCTTAACTTGGTTTTTTTTTTATTGTTTTTTGGCAGCACATACATTTTTTGGTGTTGCAAATGTTATTCTGAACAACCCATTAGAAATAAGTCCAAAATTATACAATGCAGCTGTGTATACATTTCCGATGTATGTAAAGCAATGAAGAACTTGCAAGAATGATCTAAAAGTTACGAAAATTGTCAGTATTTTAGAAATAATATCAAAAAATGAAATGGATTTGGGATTTTGTTTAAGCAATCAATTCCAATTGAGCCTTTTAGCTAATTGTATTTGTAACTAGTGCAATATGCGGTTCCTTCCATCGCTTACATAATTAATCCCTACTGTGCACTTGAATCTCTCTGTCTCTCTCTCTCTCTCTCGCTGTCTGTGCCTCTGTGTCTGCCTCTCTGAGTGGCAATCAGCTAAGCAGCATTTCATTTAAAACGAGCTGCCAATTTGAATTTGACAAAACGACGTCTTGCTAAAGACAGTTTCTATGTTTTTCTGTACTTATTTATATATATATATTACTTTTTCAATTACGCGATTACAGCTTTACCCAGGAGAGCAGCATCTGCTATGAAGGATGCCCCATTCAGGGGATGTGCTATGGGGCGGGGGTTTAGCTCAGTTTGGAGATAGGCAAAGAGCGATTCAGTGTTGCGAGCGTTGCATACCAATGGGACAGAGATATACAAGCAGCGCTGCTAGGCTGACAGACAGACACAATACACGATAAGACATACAACAACATTAATAAACCAGAGACAGACAGACAGAGAGAGAGAGAGAGGGGTGTATCACATGCGGGGATAGCTTAAAAAGTAGTTCTGTGTGAGAAGGGGAAGCAAAACAGATGCTGACCACCACCAATATTGGGAGAGAGAAGCTGCTGACATAACTTACGAGTTCGTTTTTTTCTTCCAAATAGTCACTATTATAAATTGGGCAAAAACAGTCAAGCAGAGGGAGCAGATGCTGCTGCCCGTCAATATCAATATTATTGCATCAACTTTCTCTCTATTAGGATTCGACATGTGATGCAGCTCCCTATCCGAGCTAGTGAAGAATAAGTGAGAAGTTTTTCTTTCAGATGCATTTTACTCAACCACTTTATGCATTTTACTTATTGTATGATGATCCCACATGAGATGTAAATAAATAAAAGCACCTTCCAAAATGTGCATAAATTATACATATATATCCAATATACAAAAATATTTATAAATGTATATGCAAAAATATATACACAATCTGGGACACGTTTCACTCTATTCAAAAAACCACCTGTCATCAACTTTTTGCTTATGCCGAGCATCTACCGTTAACCACCCACGCACACACAAACACACACACACAAATTCAGAGAGTTTTCTTTGATTAAAAATGCATGTCGTATACGCAACTCCAGAAGTGGCAAGCGTATTTAGATGCGTCTTGATTATGGCAAGAAAAATAACGCTTTTTTTTCCAGCTCAAACAGACAAATGAAGCCGATTTTGTTGTTGTTGTTGCTGTTGTTTTTGCTAATGCTAATTTTGCGTGTAAATAATGTAGGGCATATCAAAGTAAAAGTACATTTGAAAGTGAAAGTCAAAATGAATCTGACAAAAAAAAGGCCAAGTGCGATGGCAAAAAAGCAAACAAAAAAAGATAAAACGGAGACGCGAAAATAATCGGATTGGAAAACTTGCCTGGAAATCAGAAAAATCTTAATTTGTGACAAAAATAGGAAACGAAATGAAGCGCATAAATACTTTTACACAAATGGAGTGACAAATGTTGCCTTGACCAGCGGAGCGTATACGCAATGTGCAAATGCAAAGAAATACTGTTAACGGATATCGGATAAAGTTAAACGCTGATAATCATTAATAGCAAGCATCTTGCAAATGGCTCAAATCATTGTTACATTTTTGCGCAGAAATAAATTTCATTTGTTTCGATGACTTGGGTTCCTTAATTTAAAGAGAGATTGGAAAAGGGCCATCAACAAAAATGTGATAAAAGTTGAGATCAAAAGCTGTTAAGGGTGTCTATTAATTTTAAATTTATTAGGAGACTTTTGCTGCTTCGATTACAATAAATATATAACGGTAGTATGCCATAAGCGATATGAGAGATTAAGGAGATAAGATTGAAGCTGCGGAAAGCCATCCAAATTGGGCATTTTTATAAGTACTCTCTTGAAATTGGGGATTTGGGATTTTGACAAATAAAAACCTGTAAATTAAAAAGAGATAAGCTTTCTCTAATCGAGAGAGGTCGACTTGAAGTTGCGCTGTTAAATGGGAAACTTCTTACATATAGGTAACAAACAAATAATATATGTCAATTGATATCCAAAACTGCTTTATATTGAAATACGTTGAACGGGTGAAGTTTTGTTAAAATGAAATAAGCTTGACAAGGTCTTTAGAAAGATGTTCTCTTAAATTACCATATACCATTTTGAAGTTTTTAGTTGCAAAGTTGCAAATGCAGCTTAAGCTTAATACATTAATTCAACTTTTGCTCTTGCCAAACAATTAAAGTATTCGAGCAAGTCTGCGTTGCAACTTGGACAAACTTTGTGCAGACGTGATCAAAAGTTGAACAAGTGTTTTATTCAACATAATCGTCAATTTACTCAACATAATCGCTTGAGCAGACCATTTGAGAAAGTTGATCAACAAAATCGTTGACAAACAACATAAATTGAAAAGCCAAGAAAGCTGAGAAACTGTGAACAAAGTGTAAAATTAAATTGAAAGCTGACAAACGTTTCCATAAGCATCGTTCTTATGACCATTGTCATTACTATCACTATCATCATCCTAAACTAACATCATCATCAACATCATCTCCTTGGGCTGCATCAGCTGCAGGCTTTGGGGATGAATCACAAAATGTATTGTGTATAAGAGACAAACGCTCTCAAAGTTTTCTGTCTTTTTTCTTGGTTTTGTATGGGCCATTGAAAATCATTAAAAGGGTCTGCTGAAGTTGGAAAAAAATATGCAACAGGCAGCAGGATGGGGATTTGGATTATTTTATATTATCGATTGTCGATATAAATCGATAAGTGATAGACGTTAAAGCCAATTTTTTAAAGTTAAACCTTTCCAACCATGGAGCTTTATACTTAGTCATAAGGTAACATAAAATAGCTGCAAATAGTATATTAAAATTTATCATATAAGATCTTGAATACAGGGTATCTGCTAGTCAAGCTCTCTCATCTAAGCCATTCTTGGCGGATTTTTTCTGTGCGTCTTTTCGTTATCCATTATAGGCAAAATTGCTCAATTGAAAAGGAAATCGCAGGCAGCAGGCAACGAAAGCCAGAAACTTTTCATTTTCGGCAATAGAAAAGTTTTCCTTTTTTTTTGCTCTTTTGCGGCGCATGTGTGAGTGTGTGTGTGTATGTGTATGTGTGTGTGTCCCTGACAGCCAAAACCGAGAGAGATAGCGCAACAATTGAAGTATAAAAAACGTATAGCAATACAAAAAAAAAAAACAAATCATGGCGAAAAGTGCACAAAAAGTCAAGTTCAAATTGAGAGTATTTGTTTTTTTTACCAATAAATTAAACTGGAGATGGAGATCTCCGTTAAAGCACAATTTCTATTTTCAGAGTGGAAACAAGAAGAAGGAGCGGCAAAATTTAATTATGGTGTCATATATAATATTTTAAGCCCTCAGGCCAAGTTAAAATATATTTAAAAGCATTTGATGGATATGAAATACTATGTATATATACTAATGCTGAAAAGTAGGCAACAAGCTGTGGCAACTATTTTTATCAGCTTGCCTTCGACGACAAATAAAATAAAAATGAAACACGAAACTTCCTGTCAAGAACTTAATTTGCAATAAATTCGAAGCCTCACATTTAACAAGTGTTTTGCAAACCTCAAAAAAAAGAAAAAACTGCGGAAAATAATGTTTGACAGTTTGAGTCTCAAGGAAGCAGAAGAAGATGAGGTAGTTGTGATTGTAGTAGTAACTGTATAAGATGAAGCAGAAGTCGAACAGTTGCTGGCTGCGTGCTAACGGAAACGGAAATGAGCAAAGAGAAAACTGTGTGAACAACGTTTAGCAGACCCAGCGACAAAAAGAAATGGAAACAAGTATGAATGTTTGAGTAGAGAGTGCGCGACAGGCAGATACCCCTTACCCTTCATAAAATTATCAACATTATGTTTAGGTATAAACAATATTAAAATAAACAAGAACTTAAATTTTAAGTTTAAAGTCTCTAGCTCCTTTGATCTCTGAGGTTACTTATTTGTACAAACAGACAGATGGACACGGCTAAATCGAATATGGATTCTATTCTATTCTATTACATAACTTTGCTCAGCTTCATTAAATTAATTGACTTGACTGTTGATCTTGATCAAAAAACTTTATAATATCTGCTTACTCATGACTCAAGCATGTCACAACTTCAACCCACCACTTCTTACCCATATTTTAAATGGGTTCATACAATAAAAACAAGAACAAGAAATGGCATTCAGCGGAAACAGCGAGAGACACAAAAGGCGTACGAGCGAAACGTGGAAGAAGCAACAGTTCAGCTCAGTTCAGCTGCAAAACGTTAAATGAATGTAAGGCAGAAGCAGGCAATGCCAATGACTGCTACTACATATAGTGAAGAGGGGGGGAGGGGGAGGCTCCACAGCGTTGGGGTACAACAACGGGCACAAAAGCAAACAAATCAGGCAAGTTCAGGCAGCTTTCTCTCTTTGCAGCAATGTGTTATGCGTCTTCTTCTCTCTCTCTCTCTCTTTCTATCTCTCTTTTTTTAGCATACCTCTCCCTGTAGCTATGGGCGAAAGCTAAACAGACTAACGTTAACTGCCAACATTATTGTTAACGTTAACTAAAAAAACCAGAGCCCAAAAGAAAGAAACCCTGAAACGCTTCAAGGCTTTAAGCCACAAACGAAGGGAAATTTAAAAAAAAAAATCAACACACAGATGAGTGCAAAAAAAAAATATAACACAGTAGTTAGTTTGAGAGTGCAGGGAGTAGGCGACTAAGAAGTACCCTACAATCGTTATCATATAAAAATCATAAATTATAAAATTAAATTATTTTATTTGGATAGAGGAGATTTCAGCAATATAATTAATTATTATAATAAATATTTAAAACTCAATGAAATGCGGATTTGTGTTTCGTGCTTCAATTAGTCATTGTCATTTCTAAGTTTCTGATTTTTTGGCATATGGAGTAAATAAATATTTGAGCAAGAAAATTTGCTAAGCACAACCAGATGCTAAGAATTTTGCTAGCCTATTGACAAACTCACACAAATCATAATATAAAAGCAGTGTATAGATATGAATGTTATGTGCTACATGCGAGTGCATGTAAAACGAGAGCAAAGCTGCCACTAACTGGCAGTAACTGGCAACAGGCAACACAGTTTCGCCCTTAAGTGTGGTTAAAGCCAACTGCAACGGCGCCACAGGCGGCACAAGGAAGGCAACCAAATGCCACAAAATGCGATTGGCATTGGACACTTTATCGCAGCACGTGCACAGAAAATGGGAACAGCAGCTGAAACAGAAACAGTAGGGATAACAATGCCAGCACTGCTTGTGGATTTCTTTTTGTGGTATACCTCGGACAGGATGTTGAATGTCCCATGTCCAGTTATCGCATTTGATGCCTGGCAGCTGCTTAAGCCCAACACACGCAACACACACACAGCAGCACATGATTGCTGGTTTGGTGTGGCAGTGCAGTTGTTGTCTAACGGAAACGCCACAGGAATTTAAGTGTTTCCGCCTTAGGCATGGGGCACGCCACAAGGAGTATGGAGTGCACCAGATGAAATCGATACCCGAAATCTTAACCAGCAGCGACGGACAGTCTTCCCAACACCTCTCAATGACTTTTCGCAAAAAAAAGCCGAAACTCTGCCGATGGCACTCATAAAAAAATCACACTAACATTTTTTAAATAATATTTAAATATTACTACATATAATTTGTAAAATTAAGAAAACGCAATCCACAATTTGTAGAAAATACGTTTCTAAAAATAATGAAATCTAGTGGCTGTACTTATATATTATTGCGGCTTTTATGTAAAATTTAAGAATTCTTCAATCGAACACACATAACAGAGATAATTTGGAAATTAGCCTGTGTTATTCGAAATCCAACTTAAAATTTAATTTTTTCTGAGTGTGGTGAGCAAAGCCTGTCGTTATTAACATGAATCATTTGAGGCATTCTTCTTCTTATTCTTCAATTTTTTTGCGTTTCCTGATAACTGCCACACATAATTTGGGCATTAATAAAAACAAGGAGCTGAGCAAAGTGTTCAGTGAACTTGGCAAGGCACGGAACGAATTTTTGGTGAGCGCCAAATGAAAATCAATATTGAATATAAAAAAATATATAAGAAAGGAATAAATAAATCAAATAAAATGAAAGGAAAAACAGTTGTGCGCAGTTGTGCAGGCGTTGCATGACTCTACAGAATAACATCGTTAACTGGAAGAAGGGGGCAAGAGAAAAGTTGACGTTGATATTAGCCAGAATGTCTAAAAGTAAACAAGTGACTGACTAAAATATGATGAATTGTTTGACCTGATTTACCTTTAGGCATGCTGCGATTTATCAATTTTGTAGGCAAATTTCAAGGAAAATATCATTAATTATTCCAAATTTATGATGTTATTCAAATTTAGAGCGGAAGTCGTGGCAAAGCTTTAAGATCTATAGAAAAAAACCTTTAGTGCAATTCTGTTAATTTTAATTCAGACTAGACACCAAATCTAAGTGAAAACGAGATAAAAAAGATTTGTTATAATTATACAAACAAGAAACTAATTTTGCTTGAGAATAGAAATTATAATTGAAAAGGCAAATACGCCTGCGAATATTGTAGATATATGCTTAGATTTATGCGTAGGGGGAGCCGGAGCAGGGAGTCGGGCTGTGTGGCAAGCGAAGCCTTTAACGATGCTCTGACATTTAAATGCCCACATTAATTACATGCCCCGTTGTGTCGAAACACCCACTCGCCTACCCACACCCCACCCACAACATCTGCCAAAGGGGAATTAAGCATCCATTCCCAATGGTTGTGTGTGTGCGTGGGGTGCTTGTGGGTGTGTGTATGCTACATTTGTTAATTACTTTTGGCATGAACTGTTTTTGTGCTGACCTCAGTGAAAGTTTTTTGTTTTTGATTTTGTTTTTGCTTTTGGCATTTTACAGCAGAAAATGCTTTCTCAGAATTCAGCTGAACTTTGACAACTTTGAGGCACAGACGAACAGACAGACGGACGGGCAAATCACGTGGGATTGCGTGAGGCGTGAGCCAAAAGTTATCCACCTACCACACTGAGGCAAAAATCACACTGAATAAAATAGCCCTAAAATAAAGAGTGTATTCTATTTATCCTTAGAAATACTTTATTAATTTAAGGATACCTTAAGGATACCCTTAAAGCCACAAGCAGAAATACAAAATTTATTTTCTAAATAATCCGGGCGACCTACATAAAATTAGGTTGATTTTTTTATGAGTGTATTCACAAGGCAAAGCAGAGCAAAGTCGAGCAAAAGAGCAGCATGAGGCAATTAAAAATTCGCACTGCTAAATGAAAATTACAGTTATCTTAAGGTTCCGCATTCTCTTTATTTTCCATCCATCTCCCTACCTTTCGCTCTCTTTGCGTGTTCGGATAGGCAAAATTGTTTTCAATGAGCAAGCGCATATAAATTAATCAGTAAGGACTTGCCACGGAGCCCGAAGGGGAACAAGCAGCTCATAAACAAAAGAGCAAAAAATATTACTTTTAATAGTCGGCACCTAAAATACCCTATTAACATAGTCATAAAGTTTTAATGTTCACACTCAAAGTAAAATGTAATAAGAAATCAAATAAAGAAATATATAAATATGACAGTTGTGCACTGGCAGCATTACAATGCTCTTAAGCTTCTCTTAGAGCGCAGCAATAAAAGACTAATTTCTTTAACATAACCCAACATCATCGGCAGCTTGAATTACAATTCTTTCACACCATAATCCTCTCTTTAGTTGATTGTTCTCTCCTCTCTCTTATGTACGTATGTCCTCTCTTTTTGAGGCAAGCACAGCATACCCTTGAACAGCTGCGAGCGCAAGAGAGAAATGTTGAGAGTTGTTAAAATCATGATGTGCATTATTAACATTAACAGTCATTTCCTATTCATGAAAATGTTAGGTGGTGCGAATGTTCCAATTATTGCTGCTCTTCATTGTGATCACGCACACATCCAGATGCCGTTCGCCAATGGGTGGCGATTAATCAGTCTCCAAGGCAAGTGTGACGGAGGAAGAAGGAAGTCAAAAGAGAGCTTGTAATATTTTATTACTCGTCTGCGCATCATGCGTAATTATGTGCTGTAATCAGCTTACACATACACACACATTCACGTGACAGTCGTAAATTTAAACCAAGTGCTGAAATAAAAGTGAAACTCTGTCGAAGTCAAAAGGCAAAATGCACTGTGCAAAATCTACATAAAACAAGATAACGGTGAACACTTCAAGCTGAAAAGTTTGTATTTTTTCAATTGTTTTGAATTTAATAGATTAAAGCATTTATTCAAATAATAATAATAATAACAATAATAGTAAGCAGCGTTTTTCTACGAGTGTGTTAAGTGTGTAAATCAGTTAAATTAAGTTTTTTTTTTGCAGTGCTCAAGCACTTTCTTGACTAACTGTACAAATATATATATTTATATATAAATAATATGTGTTCCATAAATCTTGCTCAGCATTTTGATTGCTCACCAGCCAATTTCGCTGAGCAGACCAACACTTTTATCACATAATAATCATATAGAGAACCTCGGCTGCAATTACGCTGAGACTACGCCTCAGAGATGATTGGTGCAGGGGGCGGATCAGGGGGCAACACTTTATGTCAGCAAAGTGTAAAAAGGGGCGCGACTGCGTTTGCCAGCTGGTTGAATGGACTTGACACAAGCGGACAATCGATAAACTTACAACTGAGGCCAGAAAGAAAGCACAATGGGCAGAGAGAAAATGGATAAAGAAAATGAACAGTAAAAAAGAGAAACTCTGTTAAATTATTGACCCCTTTTTCAAACTGCCATTGAACTTGCCATTTGAACTTGATATTTCATCACAATTACGCTGATTTTGGATTGTGTCAAAGGCTGACTTTGCAGTTTCAGCTTAAAATCATTGTAATGAATGGACTTATGGATAGGGTAAGTTACGTATCTGTGAGGGAGATGTTATTAGTTTTCTACTTCATGCATATTCGATAAGCTGCAGTTACAAATATCTGCAGTGCCACTCATCTTCAATGGAAATTTGATTAAAAAATGACAACGGAATATAGAAGTCCAGTAGTATACAAATATAGTTGTATATATATATATATATATATTCAAACGGATAGTCAATGAGGCTTCACATCGCAAGCAGACATCGATTCAGTTGCAATCATGCAACAGATGCCAAGTATCCTTGCCTTCCTCGATTACCGAAGCTGCCAGTTGCAGATACAATTTTCAACCAACCAACTTTCGTCAATTGATAACTGAAGAGGAAAACTGCAAATGAAAAATAAGCGCGGAAAAATATCAGACTTTAAATTCAATTTTCGATTTTTTTCCCACAATACTCAGCTTAAATTCAGCTAAGTTGCATATTGCGCATACGCATCGTGTTCCCAACTGAACTAGCTCTAATTGCAATTCCATGTATTTTTCGGTCACTCGATGCACATCGATTCGTCATTTGCAGTGTCACCTGTTCTCTCTTCCTCTCCGTTCCTCTCTCTTTCCTTTTCTCTTTCTCTTATTTTCTCTCTCTCTCTCTCTCTCTTTCTGTCTCTCTCTGTCTTTCTCTCTTCTGTATTCATCTTAATTAAATATTTCTTTGATTGCTGCTCGGCGAACAGCACTTGTTAAATGATACTCAACAAACACACACACATATACACATGTACACATAAGTGTGTGTGTGTGTTTGTCACACTCTGGTATCCTTAGAAAAGACCTCACTGACACTTGTGCAACACTTTCATTTATCTTATCGAAAGTAATGACATCTTCTTACCTGCCTGCCACTCATGTAAAATACTCTTACCAACATCCAGCTTGATTTAGCCAAGACGATTCGGCTATATCCCTCAGTATAAGGTAATATCACACTAGAGACTTTAAATTTGGTAAATAAGTAATCTGCGCCAGCTTCTTATAATAACCCATATATATTTTATTTTTCTAGATATCATATATATATAATTTACATCTATATTATTCTGATATAATTTCTGACTTCCATCAGAGTATCCAAAAGCTGTCTGTTAATTTTGCCACATTTGAAATTAGCAAATGGTTTCCACCTACACCCCGTAACCCTCTGCCCAACCAGTTAAATTTCTATAAGCAGTTGTACAGTTAAGATGCTTAAGCAGGCGATTTGCATGTTGCATGCGTTGGTAGCACGTGTTGCACGAATTGTTTTTGTATTGTTGCAATTGCTGTTGCGATTTATTTTCTTTTCCTATTTTGACATTTTGTTTGAGCTGTGATTGTTGTTGTTCTTCAATATTTATTCAATCGTAAACTTGAACGTAAGCAAAAACTTTGCTTTGTTGTCGTTGGCAGCTTGGCAAATGGCAAAAATAAATTTGATTTATGCGGCGAGCAACTTTGCACAGAGTAAAAACCAAGCAAAAAATGCAGGCACATCAATGAAACTAAAACCGCATTCGATTCAATTTCCCCCAAAAAAAAAAACTTCTTCAAATATCCAATAATTTCAACTGACAATGTGAGGGAGAGAGACCGCAAATGGCACGGCATTGATTTTCAAATATAAATCGTGGTCATATCACAGAGAAAGAGAGAGAGAGAGAGAGAGAGAGAGAGAGAGAGACAGAGAGGGGGAGAGCAGTCAGCTCGCATAACTGGCTGCTTCAACCAGATAATGCCATAAAGTAAAATTTGTATGCGAAATTATTCAACACAAATTCTCAGATTGGGTTTCGTGTTCGTATTCGTTTGAATTTGCATTTGTATTTTTGGATTTTTATGCTCGCAGACTTTTCATGCAACATTTGGTTATCACTGCTGCCAAATTCAGCCCACAACAAGTTGAGTCTTTCCATTTCATTTTGGCCTGTTAGACCCTGTAAGGCATTATTTGGCTGCGAGAGGCGTCTTAAAATGTTTTGTTTATTATTGTAGCAGGCTTTCTGATGCAAAAATAAATGCAGCATTTGTGTAGAAGTTGAGAAATTATAAAAAAAAATCATTGCTGTTTATCGGATAATTTTTTTAGCTTTTCTGTTTCTCCATTAGAACTTAGCTTAATAACATGACAAAGAGAGACAGAGAGAGAGAGAGAGAGAGAGAGAGAAAGAGAGAGAGAAATAGCTGGGGAAAAAAGAGATTAAGTCGTGAGAAAATAATATAAAATCAATCAAATTAAGTATTTTATAGTCGATGACTTTCTTCTGCTATATTTTAATTTAAATTGGCTTAGACAAAATTGGCTTAAGGTAAACAAGCAGAGAGAAGGAGAAGGGAGAGAGGTAGAGACTGAATAATACCAGCCAAACTAAGAAACTTTAAGTAGGATACTGTCTGCTTCTCTTCTGTATATGGTTTGAAACATAAAAGTGGCAAAAAGAGAGAGAAAAAGAGAGGGAGAAAAAGAGGGGGAGAGAGAGAGCACATCCAATTCAGACCTAAGTACAGAATGGATTTGAGTCCAAGTTGCTGTATTGTGTTGTGTTGTGTGTGCACCTCTCTCCCCTTTCTACCCGTCCACTCCCGTTCACCTTTAGCCTAAATGTGAAATTGGCATAATAAACAATGACAATGTGCGTGCAAATGTTGACAAGGATGCGCCCAGGAGGCAAACAGACATTCAGAATGCGAATGCTGCCTTCACGAAAAGTGAGTTAGCCAGCTGAGTGATGCATGAATGCGAATGACTGGATGAATGATATGAACTGAGAAGGGAGAAGAGACAAGCAAGACAAGATGGGTAAGAAGAAGAAAATGTGTGTTTGCAACATGTGAGCGGCATTTGGGGAATACTTTGAAGTCACTGAATTTACGAGCTATCGTAAAACTGACATTGAGTCCAAGAAACTGTATCTATCTCTCTCTGTCTGTGTATCTCTCTCTCCCTCTGACAATCCCAATCTGTCTGCATCTTAATGGATCCCAAAAATATATAGACTTACATATCAGCAAATATATCTGCCACTGTTAACAGGGTCGTAATTATCTAGGTTTGAACTAAGCAAAGTGCTATAAATTTAACTATACTTTCAAATAAAAATATAAAATCTTCATAGCCAAAATACTTAAATTAAAAGTTTATGTATGACAGTTGCCTAAACTTGGCACTTATTCTTTTATATATATAATATTAATCGCTGATTCTTTTTGTATATTTCTCTCAGTGTTGTTGCCGTAGTAGACTTCCACTTGCTAAGTTCTCGCAGTGCTGCTGCCATCAACGCTTTCAATATATGTCAGTCAGACAAAATGGCACGCCTAATGTTCATATGGCTCTTAACCTTCCCCACCATCCCGCCTCCCCTTCTGCCACATTCCTTTATATGGCTTTCATTGTAAGCTTTACTTGCTGTTAACTCCCGTCTATTAGCCAGAGGGTAAACTTTGTTACTTGTGGTAACTGGCTCATATCTTTCTCAGCTGCGAACTACTTAGTTATCCCGCTTGTAGTCCACACACGCACACACACCCCCACCCCCCCAACACACACACTATGCTACTATTTCAGAAGGAAAGTTTGGTGATTGATTAAAGCAGATTGAGGACATAAATTAATAGATTTAATTAAGCATAATTGGAGCCAGTGCAACAAAAGCAAATCCATCAAAAGTCGCAACTCAAATGAGGTTAGACCAATGTTATATATAAATATATACATAAATATATATATATATATATAAATATATATATATATATTGTATTAATATTTATTTAATATTAAGTTGGTGAGTGCTTTTCCTTAGGGCTATAAAAATATTTTTGAAATAAGCACATTTAATGACACAATATGTATTTTTAATGTAGTTTCGTTTCTAAATTTAATTTAGGCTTTTGCCGGCAGTGTGTTGGTGTGTGTGTGTATATGGGTGTGTGTGTTGGTGTGGGTGTGTATATGAGTATTTATAAGTCATGGGTTCGATGTTGTCCTTTAACGATTCAATGAGCTCTAAAAAGACTTTATTGATTTTATGTTAGCTTTCACTCGATACAGAAGTCAACTGGGGCACGGGGAGTTGACATACCCCCTTACACATAGAGAGAGAGAGAGAGAGAGGGGGTACTGGAGAGGGAAAGAGCGGGAGCGGTTATAAATATTAATCGCATATAAAAATGCGCAAATTTGAACAAAGCGTAATGTGATATGGGGAAACTGAAGAAGACGAAGCAAAAGTAGAACCAATTTGGGAGTTTAAAAAATTTGAGTTGGAAACATGAACAAATTAAGGGATATGTTTAAAATAATATGGTATTGCTGGTCTTGTATTGTTATCTTTTAAGTAAATGGGCCCCATTGATAATGATGATAAGAAAAGCCATCATTTTGAATTAGTTTAGTAGTTACTTCAAAACAAGTAGCTAAAATGCCTTTCTCTCTGTGTTAATTGCGATGTTAAATTGTTAAGAATAATAAATGAAGAACAGGTCTCAGAAATAGAAAGACTCCGGCTGTCAAAATATTGTGCCGAAAAAAAAAAAAAACTCCTAAAATGAAAGCAACTGAATGAAAGCTTTGCGTGTTATTTTTGGTCCTGTTTGACTTATATTGATTTGCATGCGTATCACGCCAGGCAGTCTGTGGCACTTTACCACAGCTAATACACACACACACACACACACACACACAAGCAGTACACACAACTAACGATGTGCCAAACTCAGTCACAGTTAAGGACGTTAAAAGCACGCAAGCCCACCAAAAGTGGCCCAAGTCGAGGAAAATACTTGGCCATTGACAGGCTGAAGTAAAAAAGCAACAGGCAATCTACCCCTCCTTCTCCACCATCTCTCTCCCCTCTCCCTGCATTAGAAGAAGGTATAATTATAATGAATTCCCTTCGGCATATTATGCAAAAAATAACATAATACAATGTAAAGAAAAGCAAGGAAAGGTAGAGAAATTAATTTTCAGTTTGCATATATTTCGGATTAAGTGGGTGGATTGGCACTTAATTACTTGGTTTGTCCATTTGCCGGATTTTCATTATTTCATTTTCATTTTCTTTTTAATTTTTGTTTTTTTTTTTATGTTTTTGCTTATATTTTTTGTTTATCTTAAACGGCGACGCTTTGGGGCATTTTGTATTCGCTTTTTGCGCTTAATTTGAGACGCTTAAACTTCGACACCGACAAGAAACAAAACGGAGCGAATGAAAGCCGGAAATGACAGCTGGAAAAATGTAAAAGGAAAGCAAGACAGAGGGACAAAGAGAGAGAGAGAGAGGGAGGCAAGCAGGCAAACAAGACTTAGACTGTCACATGCCACATGCCACACAGTATGGAGTGGAGTCAAGCAGCTGTTGCTCGCTTCACACACTTTGCTCGAGTGCTTTCACGAATTCGCTTTTGTCTTTTGTCTTTATCATTGTTCCTGCCTTTGTACCTCTTTTTGCATAGCCCTTAAAACGAACAAGAAAAATCCCCTCCTTTCCTCCTCCATTCCCTCGAACGAAAGGCGAAATCTTTAAAACGGGTCCTAAGGGATTCAAACCAGTACTGAAAGGTAAAAAGTTGCGAAGAAATTTGCTAGAAGTGGTTCCATTTCCAATTTGCATAATTACGAGTTGGCAGATAAGCAATTTCTGGGAATCCGATAAAAGTTTAACTCAAAAACTACTTGCATTCCCGAATTAATTTAAAAAATTAAGCCAATGTACAATTAACATGTTATAAAATATATAATAGGAAGAATAGCATACAATGCCAACAATAGACACATTTGTTAAGGTAAAGCGACTATTTTCTTCAGCAATCTGAATTTGTATGTAATGTTGATTTCAGGCTTTTTTATCAAGTCTTATCTTTTGCACAATATTCACACATAACGGCAGCTGCTGACATGTGAAATGTGTGTAGAATTTCGTAATTCAAGCTCACATACAAAATAATAAAACTGTATGCTTTAAGTACTTCTCGCTCTGCTGTATCTGTAAGCTTTATCTTTATCACAATGTATTCCACAAACACACACACCCACACACACACACATCATGATATCGTCTGCCGTGTGAATCTGATAAAAAAGAAATGCCTCAAAAAGTTAAATCGCCTATTCAAAGAACAATGACGCCTTTTGCATTGCATACTTTTGGGCTGTGGTTTGTTTTACTTTTTTCCGCTTCTCATGTTGCTTATTATTTTCCTTATTTTTGGTATTTCCTTTAGCTTTTTCGTTTCAGTTCCGCTCCCGTTCCCATTCACAATCCCGTTCCGTTGTTATTTCTATTACGCGCTTTCAAAAAATGTTTGTATTTATTTTGATATCGCCGCCAGCAGCTACAAAAACTTTTCCATTTTTGTTTACGGCTAGAATATCTTTACTCCCTTTCCCCACTTGTTGTCCTTTTTTTTTTTGCTTTTTTCTACCTGACATTTCTCTGTTCGCTTTGTGGAACATTCGCAATTAAATGCCACAAGCAAATGTATTCACACACACTCACTCAAACACTCACATCTGGGCAGCATAATTAACGCACATGACTAGTCCAAGAATTGGTCAGACGTTGGCGTTGAGTCGGAAATGATTGGATTAGTATGAGCAGACAGTGCACCACGGTCGAACAAAATTAAATGTGTAATTATTTTGCACTCAACATCGAATTAATGAATCTATTTGCCATCGAAATGAAAACTGCTAGTTTAGCTCAATTTCTCATTACGATACAGGCATTTTTTGCTTTGGGGCTTGTCATCGATCGAATTGCTTTTCTCTGGTTTCCATTGACTCTCCCCAAGTTATTTCAGCAGCATCGATTTCTTCGCCTTAGACTTGCCCCAAGCTGCTGTGCTGCAACATTTCTGAAGGTATTAAGTTAACCCGTGTTGCAGTTCTATAGCTACATGAAACTAAAAGCGATTCATAAGTTAAAACAATTTATTGCAGAAGGCGCAACTATTTAGGTCAAGCTGGTGTTTTTGCCAACTTTTGAACTTAAAGCAAATTTACAAAACTGATCTATTGTTGCTATGGAGGCTATGCGGTCTGTGAACCAAGTTTATATAGAAACGGACTGACAGACAGATAAGACTATATATTCGACATCAGAGTGATGTCTGACTTCATGACAAAATTATAATCGGAATTAAGACCACGATAGTTTATAAGAAGATTTGCTGAACTATGTTGTAGTGCTTAGAACTATTCACAAATCTACAAACATATTGGTAGCAGTAACATTTTTATTTCCAATTTTAAATCAACTACAATTTAAATAATTTATAAACAGTAAGCCCGTTGTAGATATTTATTTTAACTATTTATATATGTGGTGCTTAAAGAGCTACATGTCAGGTACAAATAAATACCCCACTAAGCAAAATAATAAAGCTATTACAACATTTATACTTTTAATATTTTCAATTTATAGCCAGTTATAATTGCTTAAGTCAATCAGTTGCCATAAAACTCATCAGCTTAATGCTGACACTTTCAAAGTAATCACGCACATTCATTCACACACACACACCCCGAACACACGCATACATTGTACTGTTTCTGGTCACGCCCACTTTTAATCCACATCGTAGCCGAAACGCCCCACACATTTCGTATTTCGCATTTATTTTGTGGCCGTTGCAGAATGGCCATCAATGCAACTCGCAACTCGCCTGCAGCTTTTTGTTTCCCTCGTAATTAAGAGCCATTGAAACTTTTTTGGTTCCAGCTTGGGGAATATTTTGCAATCGCAGCTCGGAGCCCTGCAGCTGAAGTGATGTGCAATTGATTTAGTCCGAGTGTGTTCAACTTTTAATTAAACAAACGCAGCTGAAAATAAAACACTCAAAACCCAAAAAAAAAAAAAACAAATAAATAAAACAGAAACAAAACGCAGCACGTGGCAGCTCATCTAATCTGAAGACCAATGCGACGTATACGTGATGCCATAAGAAGTGAAATATGCCATCTATTTTAAAGACACGCCCTCGTTTTCTTGGGCTCATCATTTCATACTTGCCACGCTTTTCAGCACTGATACCCTGTACTTATAATTGTCAGCAGGATATTGTTTCTAAGTTTCGTCGTTGATATATTTAATGCAGCTTTGACAGGATGTCGAAACATGTTTCGATTCGGTATCGCCAAAGCTTATAAAGTGATTATGATTTAATATCAGTATTCTATACCCTAATATGAGCTATAAATAAAATACTCATGGATATTGATTTTTCGTTGTTAAATTTTAATTCCGGGTTGCATTTTTAATCGGGAAAGCTACGGTTTCCGTTCAGTTTCTGTTTCAGCACTCTGCTCAAATCGATTTCCGATTGCAATAAAATTCACATTTTTCCTAAACTGGAGAAATTTTCCCCATAAGTTAAATACTCAAGTCAGAAATTAATTCGATTTCCGTTCGTTTATCAGGAGTACAACAGTAACAGGTTCCTTAAGAATATTTGTTGAATTTCGCTTCTTCTACTAAATTTTAAAACTGTGGTTCTGATTCGACATTTTATTTCGATTTCATTTCCGATTACAATAAAATCGAAATATGTTCAGATGTTTTTTTTTATAAAAAGTTGAATCTTTTCAGCATTTTAACACAGAAGTTTAATCGTAGTATGAAAATAAGGAGTATGATTTAAATTGTCTTGCAGATTTGGGCACAGGGTAACGCCCAATCAAGCAAGCTCTCTCTTTGAAGACTTAAGCCTGCTTAATTGTTTTTTTTATTAAATGGCTTTTGTCTTTAGCCACGTTCTCATCTTGTTCTCATCGTCATTGTCATCGTCCTGGCACGCGTTAAAATTGCCTTTTAATTACATGCCACAAGTCAGCAGCTGTTTTGCGTGTAAATTAGTTGAAGCTGCGGTTCCCATCACAAAGTTGATGGTGCCACCCTGCCACGTGTTGAATCATTTAAAAGGCAGGACACAAGGAAAAAGAAGATGAAAAAAACCAGGCCCTGAACTTGCATTAAGTGCTTGCTGGGTATATGGACCTAACAACAACAACAACTACAAAAACAGCACAAATGTGAAATGTAAAATTTTGCAAATAATTTCACTTAATTTTTGGGCACATTTTCGTCTTTGGCCCTTTTGCTTTTCTGTCGTGTGACTTGTGACTTTTACCTTTTGGGCTGCAAATAATTCAAGTAAAATGCGAACTTTGCATATAAATTGGCATTTCAGTTTGTCAAAACCGACTGGGAGAGAGAGAGAGAGGGAGAGAGAGGAAGCGAGAGAGAGAGAGGGGGTATATGTATATACAGCAATTTGTTTTTTCCCATGGCATCCGCATCCGATCTGTCGACGGGAAACATATTTTTCACACTTAAAATGATATATGAGTTTGTGGTTAAAGTTTAAAGAAAAGGATTTAAATATTTTTTTCGATAACAACCTTAAATAGGAGATAGATGATAGATGTGGGAGCTGAGCCTCAGATTAATTTATTATAAGCGATTAAATTGAAATTAATTGAAAATATAAGCGAAACAAATATAAATAAAATAATAATAACAATGTTTACTCGACCCTAATAAAGTTTTTACAGTTGACATATATACTAGAAGTTTGCATCGATATTTAAGAGCACACTTAACGATAATATGAAAAACTATTTCTAGAATTTATAATAAAAAAATATAAATTCCAAAATTTTATAATAAGAGAGCGGGCTTAGTCTGGATTATTAGATATTAGTATAAATATTTTTATGAATTTTTATATGGCTAACTCGATATATAAAATGAACTGTAGACTACCAAAGAATGCTGCAAGATTAGCATTGATTTCTCCTATGCTTTTCATCAAGGCAGTTTCTGTAGAAGTGATTGACAATCTGGCTTCGTAAATTAGTTATCTGTCCTCGATTGTCTTGTAACTCAAACTCACTATTGTGATGAGAATTTCTCTGTCTCTCTCTCTGTATTTCTCTATGCCTCTTTTTATATATATTCTCCAATCCAGGACACGTCAGCAGCAGCTCATTTGTTTGAAGTTCGCCATTAGCCGAGGCCAGACAGCCAGCAGCTGTCACACATAAGTCAAAAGTGTCGCTCTCAAAGCAGCTGCCCATAGTTCAATTGATGTTGCCACCACCACCGCCTCCACGGCCACCCACTCTATCCAACCCACTTTTAATCCTCACTCAACCCGGTCCATTGTTCTTAGCCAACTCTGCAGCTCTCGTGCAGCGTCAGACTCTTGATCTTGCTCATTGCCAGCCCATGTCACAGAACTATCCCAACAAATCCCCCCAGCTCCCTCCTCCCGGTCACTTCCCTTGGTTTGTGAGCTTGTGACTGTCATGTGCAGTGTGGCGGCAATCATCACAGGATGGCTCATCCTCATCCTCGTCCTCGTCCTCGTCCTCATCTGGTTGGCATCCTGGCCAAACTCGCAAATATTGAAGCCGAGACACTTGCGTCCATTGTTTGCCAAGCGGCCCAGCATTGTTTGTGCCAAAGCGGGCGTGGCCTCTCAAGTGGGCAAACGTGTAACTAATCGCAATCCCTACACACACCACCTCCCCCCTTCATTGCCCTACAGCATGTGTTTAGCTGTCATTTTGTTGATTTATGCGCTTAACGCGCATTTTCACAAAATCTGTGAATATCGATTGTCCTTTTGTGTTCTCTTCAGACTCCCCAGGCATTTCCATCTAAATTTTCAGGGCGTGTCACTTTCATATCACATTTTCCGCAACATTTCCCGCCGCAAACAAAAGGCTAATTACAAAATGCTCCAAATTTAAATGAGGCAAAGTGGAAAACGATTCCACGACTAGATTTGCGCAACAGTTGGCCAACTGTTACCCGCCTGCGCTCTCTCTCTCTCTCTCTTTCTCTCTCTCTCTCTCTCTTTCTCTCTCTCTGGCTCTCTGCCTATCCCTCTCTCTTTATCGCTTAATTTAATAAGGCATACGTTGCCAGAGCCAGCAGAAATGTTGCCAAAGTTTAGCAAAACTTTTTTGACAAGTTGGCCAGAAAACGCGGGCGTTGGATATTTATTTGGTTTGTTCTTGGTACTTCAGGAAAAGCAGTGTATGTACATGTCGTACATACTCATGCTTCATGCTGGCAGGTTTCATTACAAACTTTTTATGGACAAGTAAGGTCGACAGTTGGACTGAGGGGGGTGCAGGCGGGAACTTTGGCGCGTGCTGCTGTCAGTTGAACACATTTTTTTGAAATGCGAAGCCAAACTTTAAACTGTCTCTTATTTATTAATTTTTAATGTTTATCATTTTGTGTAACGGAACAAAACATTTCCCGTAAACTTTTCTTAAGGCACCTTAAGCTTGAATAAGGCAAAGTCACAATTTCAAAATATTAAAGTTAATAAATTCTTAATCGCTCTTGAAGAAATTTAAAAGTAGTTCCGTTGCTTTAAAAAAAGTTAAAGTTGTGTGACTATAGAGCCAAAATATCATTGTTTCAGTTAGTATACCTTTATGGAAGGTATATTAGGAGATTTTAGTAGCAAATCTAATAAAGCTGATAAACAATATTTCTGTTTACAAAGTTATCCTAACCAAACCCATAAGTTGCACATGTTATAATGTTTTTTGTGATTAATGATTAGCTGCTTAGGGATAGATGTTGTATACATAATAGAAGGGAAGAGATATATACATTATTGTTGCCTTTTTAATATAGATTAGTTTAACATATATTTTATAATTTAAAAAAAAATTTTTTAATACCTTAAATAATTTTCAAAGTCATCCAAGTGCTGCCCACTTGCTGGGATAGCTTTTACCAATGAGCCCAAAAGTATGTATGGCTCTTAACAATTTCTCAAGAATTTCTTGTTACAATAATAGATAAAGCAACAAAAACGATTGTCTGCTGAGGAATCGCCTATCAATATCGTATTTTATACGTCGAAATTGCTTATTTGCAGCTGGGAAATTCAAATGAATTGCGAAATTTTTATTCATTTTGGGAACACCAACATTCCATTTAATTTATGCGCATAAATAAATAAATAAAACGCAGCTGCAGCGCCAACAAAAACAACAATAACAATAAGAGTAGCACATGGAATCCCCGATTCTCACACCTCAAATACACAAGCACACAACACAAAAAAAACAAAACAGAAAAAAATATATGGAAAACATATTCAAATGCAAAGGCCATAAAAAATGCTGAAATTCAAAGCAACCGAAAGCGACGCGCACAACAAAATTGATATCGAACAGCCACAAAAGCACAAAAGTCGAGACGAGCCAATACTTTTGAAATGGCCAACCAAATATACACATTTCGACGTCACCAATTCCAGATATGCTAAACATTGACCTCGACTGAGGGTCGAGTGAGCTGCGTGAGTCGACTTTAGGGTTCTCAGATATTTGAAATAACAAAAGCAAAATAACTAAAAAGCAAAACTAACTTTGGCAACACGAAGATTGGATATCTTTGTGCAGTGGATGCAAATTGACTTCATCTTATTTGTACTATAGATTTATGTTATAGCAATCCGTTGTCCATTATTTTTGTGTAAATTATAAGTTTTTGGTTGGCATAAATAATGGTAAGCAAAAAGTTTTCCAAACTAAAACTTATCATTCGAGCAAATACAATCTGTTATTTTCTTGCTCAAATATGAAAATTATACTAATGCATCGATTTTGGTAAACTTGGTACGCATACTTTGTTAAACAAAACTGGTTTTCATAAAGAAACTCTTCTGTCGGCTAATTGTTTCCAAGCGAGCTATAAAATCTCGATTTGTTTTGGCATAAGCAGGATAATTAAGTATAACTTGCCGTTGATAGTTATACCAAAGACAATAGAATTTTATCTCTGTATCTTTATAAAATTTGGTAATACTAGGATTGTAAATAAATAAAAAAGAAAGCCTTACAAGCTAAAATTTAATAACAACTGATAAGTTATCTTTTACCTAATCAACCCACTTAACTATAGTACTTTTTTGCATATTCTAAGGAACTCCTACAATCGTAGTCACAGTTCCCACGCTATTCAATCAGTAACTCAGTCGCCATTTCATTAGTTAACCTTCCCCTTTTAGTCTATGTGTTTCAATTCCGCCAACAATTCCCAATTCAACTCAACAAATGTTAAATTATTTTCACTCAATTATTTATAGATTGTTTGATTTATTCTCTTGTTGGCTCGCTGCTTTTCGCTGATAACTCCCAAGCAGCATAAAAGCAACAACAACAAAAAACAACAACAAATGTGACGCGCAAGAAAAAAGGCCTCTTTACGATTGGCAATCAGCCCTACAAAAAAGTCGCGCCTTAAATGCGTAACAACAACAAAAACAATAATAACAATCAACAGTCGGCAAACACCAGAGATAAAAAGTCGAAAACAAGCCAAAACAATTTAATATCAATTTATTGGACTGAGCCTTGGCAATCAGAGGTACTACTTACACACACATCTATATATATGTATATTTATATATACATATGTATATATATATGACGTCTAAGCCAAAATTGGGATAGGTTTTGGTTTTGGCAAAGTATTCGCGAAGTGTGCATAGAATAACTGAATTGGCAAAAAGCCAGCCATCAGGCGTTTGTATTGTTAATTTATCTGTATCTGCATCTGTATCTGCACTTGCATCTGTAGCTATATATTTATCCGTATGTATCTGCATCTATATATGCAACAGCATCTGTTAAAAAACAGATGCCAAAATTGCTGTCGTGTTTTGGAGTCAGAGAGCGAGAGAGAGAGAGCGCTAAAATATGTGCGAGTGAGAGAGAGAGAGCGAGTCTGCATTCATAGTCACAGTTGTTAAACGCCAACGCATCGCAAAAGTAGCTGCATTAAAAACGCTTCAAATTAAATGCAATAAAAAGCAAAACCAACAAAAAAAATTGTCGAAAAATACGCACCGATACAAGAATACGCTTACCAAAAATAACAGTAACAAATCGAGTCGCATAATAAACGGGCTTCACAAAGAGAAAGACAGTGACAGATAGAGAGGGAGGGAGAGTAACTCGTTTAGCCAATACTTTTCATTTACATACACACAACATCTCCATTTATCTCATTTATCACCAATCTATTCACATAGCCAAACTACCCCACGCTTATCTCGCATACTCTAACGATGCCTTGAAATTGAAAGCCGGAGCGCAATTGAACGCGTTCTGTTTGTCTGCCTGTCGGTTTGTCTGTCTGTCGGCACCGTGCGCCAATCGTCAGGCAGTTCGTCGCGAGCGCCGAACCGGTGTGGCCTGTCATAACAAATCGACAAGCAGCAAGCAGTGACGGCGACTGCGACTGCGACTGAGCTGCTGGCTGCTGTAAAGATCGGCGAATGACCAGCGCCCGTTTTTTCTTTTATTTTGTTGTGTGTGGCAGACAGAGTTGAATCTGTATCTGTATCTGAACGATACGCAGTGGCCAGTGCCAAAACGTACGTGAAACAAGAGCCGCGTAGACGCGACGATTTTATATATTTATTTTAACGGCAAGCGGCATCGATTTCCACGAGATTTTTCGCAGATCGTTGATTGATTCGATGCGGGAACATTTGTTGCATGCCGCGTTTCTCATGCTCAATCAAATGCCGTGAAATCACAAGCTGTGCTCTCTCTCTCTCTCTCTGTCTATTTCGCTCTCACTCTCTCCGTTCCTGTTGTTTGTGTGCAATTTACTGGGCTTCAATTGACAAAGCGGCTAAAGCCAACAAAAGAATTCAATTAAGAAGCGACGCCAGCTCTCATATTTGGCGTAAATTCAATTAATTTGCAAAATAAATACATACACACAAAAATAAATAATAATATAAATTGAATAACAATTGTTTGCATAACATACAAATATTTTATCACTCAAAAATACAAAGTAAAGAAATAAAATAAAAATTTAAATATTTTAAATATAATAACATAAAATGAATTAAAATCGATTTAGATATCAATATATATATTCAAAAATAAAAATATACAAAATGTATTAAAACCAGCTTAAATGCATTTGTGATTTGAACTGATATAATAATATTTATAACATAAACATATAAAACTAAATATGTTTACGTTTCTCTTAATGATATTGGTAATTTTATTGTATCTGCTACTGATCTGCTACAGCTCTACTTATATAAGCTATCTGTATTTTGGCCTCGCAAGCACGCCGCGCCCCTTCCTCTAAAATCATCTGGCTTGGTGCGTGTGAGATTTTTATTAATGTCTTTGGCAATTTTTGTTTGTTTACAATTATTTATCTGCTCAGAATGTTTTTTTGTTGTTATTTGTGAACCGTTACATTTACATGCTAAATTATTTTTATTGTCCGACGTAATTAGCGAATTTGTTTTTATCCAGCTGCAGCAATGACGTCACAACCACAAACCAAATATCATTTTATTGCTTTTGTTCTTTTCTGCCTTTTTATTATTTTGCGTAGCGACCTAACAAGCGACGAGCTTAACGAGGGGTGTTTAATAAGTAGTTTTAAAGTTATATAAATTCGAAATAATTAAACTTCGGCGTGAATAATTGAAAACAGGAGTAAATATGTTAGCTCCATCTTTGTATAAAGAAGATACATCTACATATAATACAGACTGAGTGATCTATATATCTATATATATATTATAAATTTCCATCAAATAAAATATCATTATCTATATATATATATATATATATTTAGTAATTACTAGAAATTTATTTATAAATGTTTTTGTTTCAAATCAAATAATTAGATTCAACTTGGTCGATAATCTTAGCAAACTTCCATCGAACTGATTACAAATTAATTTGATTATCACAGTCTGCAATCGAAATTGTTTACAAATCAAGCAAAGAAATACAATATAAGAGAGCTATCAGAAGAGCTGAGCCTAAGGCAAATTATAAGTGATATTCAAAATATTGAATGGGATTTACAAAGACCAGCAGTGAAAGCGATGCCATTCAAATCAGAAAAGTCAAGTTTCTGGATCTGCTCTCATTTTATATCTTTGTGTAAGTGTCTACAATAATATCTAATAATCGTGGACTATTTTATAATTATCATGTGACCACAATTCGAATAAATTATCGCTGGAATTCTCAACGCATCATAAATGAAATTTAATTGGCTTGCGGCATTCATTGAAATTTATTGCTGACTGTAAAACTAAAAATAACAAATCTTCTACTATCATTTTTCGCATGCTGTTTAAGAATTAACAACAAAAACAAACAATGTTCATAAGTGAAGTAAATTTTTCTGCAGACAACTACATGAAGTCCAAATCCATTTTTCTGTAAATCATTAGCACAATTTACATGTTGTGTCTGAGTGTGTATGTGTGTGTGTGTTGTTGTTCTGCTTCTCGTGTTTGCATAGCAATTTATGACTTTACACAAATATTTGGCATTTTTATTAGAGGCACTCAAAACGAGAACTGCTTAATACATTTCAAGTGCTTAAAAAAGTTTGGATGTAGTTTTTTTCTAGTTTTGTGGTTCTGTCTGCTCTTTGTGTACTGTATCTTAATAAAATCGCATGCATAAGTAATTATGCATTAGTCGCAATAGTTTGAGCCACAAAAATATATTTATATATATATATTTATCATTCAATATATATATGTATATATACATATGTGGCGAAACGTGACACTTGGCTATCAGATTTTGCACTTCAGAGCTAATAAAAAAACACGCAACATCGCGAAGGTTGTTGCGGTTGGGGCACGTAAAACACAAGTAGTTCGAGACACCACAGTCATAAGTTGCACTTATCGACTAACCAGACCAACAGTCAAACAGTAGAACAGTCGAACTGGCCAAAAGCGTTGATAACTCGATCGGTTTTTGCCAATTACAATCTTACTTATCGGGCCGGTATTTAATGCCATAATACTCGAAAATGGAATGTCAGTTATGTTAACTAACAGGCGTACACTATCGCACAAAATAATAGTACGACTGCTTCTTAAAATAAATAATTCCATGTTCTAGCTTCATTTGTAATAAAATATTATACAACACAAGCTTTCAAGCAAAAAGAAAAGTAGATAAATAGTTGGCAACAAATTAAAAAACCAAAATAGGTATAAAACGCTGGAGGATTTATTAAGTGAAGCTAAGTTTACAAAAAGCAGTAGATGTCAAGAAGCAAAATAATTTGGAACATAATATAATGTTATACAACAGAAGCTCTAAAATGTAAAAGCAGCAGTGTTGAAAAACGTTATAGTTTTATTCATGCCAAGCCAAGGGAATTCAAGCGTCGTTCAACATTTGAAGGAATATAATTGATTTTTGATGTGTGCGGTGGCAAGTGTCTAAAAGTTACATGTATTTATGAGCTTAACTGAACAATGAAGCAGCAAAAAACGGAACGAAGCAAAATGCAACGAAACAAATCCCAGCTAACAACACGTTTCGGCCAATTGGCCCAGCCAGTGGCAATTAGTGTCTAACTGATGTCAACACGATCGGCTTGTTTGGCTTTGTGTTTGCTTTTGTGTTTGTGTTCTGTCGTTGGCCACATGCAAATTAGTCGGCAGGCTGTGGGGCGTATAACGGTTAGCGAGCTTAATTGCTCTAAATGTTATTTAACAGCGAGAGCACTGCGCTCAAAAGCTTGCTATAGAACAGACAAGCACAGGCTGAGCGCACAAAATGGCTGCGTTTGAGAACAGAACGCGTTTGAGACTCGAGCGAAGCGCACGTGCCGTGGTGCAGAGCAGCGTCAGCAGCAGTGAAAAGAGCGAGAAACAGATAACAAAAAAAGTAAAAGCGGCGCCCCTTACAAAAGCTAACAAAAGAAAAATAATAAACAAAACGGGCCCAACAACAAGTGTGTGTAATAATATTCAAGGAGAGCAGCAGCAAGAGCGCGCTCTCTCCATCTTCAACTGTGTGTGTTGGTGTTAAACTCACCACACTGTGTTAAGTTAGGGGACGTCTTTTGTGCTGTCTGTGTGATTTTTACAGTGTTCGAAAATATTTTCACACTGACAGCGTCTTGGCGAGCACGCAAAGCCAGTTGCTCCTTGAGTGCGAGTGAGCGAGCATCGCTGCAAGTGCGAGTGAGTGAGAGTGCATTAAAAAAATAAACAAACGTGTGAAACCACTAAACTTGAACGACGCCAAACTGCAAATGACAATTTACCCACTGTCACCAAATACAAAACAAAACAAAGCAAAGCAAAGAAAAGCAATAAACTTTTTTTTTTAACTGTTGCGTGCACACAAATACTCACACACACATATGTACAACCGTTATCGACTTGCATATATTAAGATATTTATCTAGACGCAAGAAAATACAATAGAAACTATAACAGGGGGAATCACTGTTAGCTGTCAGCTTGCGATTGATCGGAGAAGGGGGAAAGGTATCCAGTGTTTTTACCGTCGGCAGCAACGGAACGTGTCCAAAACAGAAATTGGGAATGCAAAAATTAAAATATAAATACAAAAGCATAAAAAAATATGAATTGCAAATGTAAAAATAGCAAACGTCGTTAAATCAGAACGCTTTTTATTTCCACGTGCCACAAAAAAATACAATAAATGCAAATTATAATTGTTTTCAATCATAACCGATAAAAAACAATAATAAAATCAACAGAAAAGGAATATTTTATGCCCATGCAATAGTGGTGAAATTATATACGTGTCACTCCGATATTGATTATTATTGTTAAAAAGAAAATTAGATACTAATGACAATTAAATTGGTTTTTGGGTAAACAAAAAAAGAAAAACGATATATGGATGATATCTGTTAGTTAAATATATATATATATATAAGCACAACAAGAATAACCATTATATAGCAACAACATTGCCTTAAATTGTTTTCAACAAATTAGACACACAAAAATAAAAACAGTTATTTCATTTTAATTTGTGTGGAATGTGAAAAATTAGCCGCGTGTATTTTAAAAATTAAAATAAATTTGCTTGCGAATATCAAAAACCGGTCCGTAAATATATAAGTTTATAATTTATACACATTTTTATTAATGAGACGTTTTTTTCTCTCATTTGAACAAATTCGATCAAATTATAATTTGCATTTTAATCCGTGGAAAAAATATATAATAATGTAAAATTTTATCTCCAGTTGCTGACAGGTTTTTTTTAAAAATCAATCTAACCAAAAAAAAAAACACAAGACAACACAAGAAAATAAAAAAAAACGGTGGATAAAAGTATCAAATGAAGCAACAACAACAAAAACAACACAACAAAAAGCAACAAGGATACAAAATTTAATAACCAGTGCAGTTTGAAAAGGGCAGAAAACCAAACAAATACCCACAAACAACAACAACAACTCAAAAAGAACAATAACATCACCAACAACAAGAACAACAGATATAACAACAAAATGTCGGAGAACAGCGACAACAATGGCGACCAGCAGAGCCTTGGCCAGGGGGCGGAGGGGGAGGCGCAAGGCGAGAACAAAATGAAGTCGCGTCTGCGTAAAGGAGCCTTGAAGAAGAAGAACGTGTTCAATGTGAAGGATCACTGCTTCATCGCCCGTTTCTTCAAACAGCCCACATTCTGTTCCCACTGCAAGGACTTTATCTGGTAAGCGCGCAACGGTATTCCATTATCGTAACATATATAATGTATATAAGTTGTATATAAACGTATACTAAAAGATCCCTTGATCACTTTACATATTCAAGTATGCTTGAGTAGCTAATAAGATTGCTAAAGCTCAGCTATTTAACATACTTAAGAAATTTCTTAAGAGACAAAAGAAAAAAAGTTGAACTAATCAATTAAGAAAACTGTTTTGTTCTAGAACGACACAAATAATAAATTATGCTCAACTAATTGGCAAAGATTATATAAACATGCTTAAGTTATTGGCAGAGATTAGTAGAAAGTAGAAAACTTTTACATAAGTAACTTATTATTAGCTTAAGAGCTACTAAATATTAATCGGAAATGAAATAGGGATGAGCTATGGACTTCAGATTCTCGCCGCCTCTGTTAATTCAAATATTTGGTTATTCATAAAGCAACCCCAAGTTAAATTCGAACAAAAACCAACTCAACTGATTTAAAAGTCAAATAAATATAATTGTGTACCTCTCTTTCTATCTCTCTGCCTGTCCCTCTCTCTCTCTCTTTCTCTCTCTCTCTCTCTTTCTCTATCTCTCTCTGCTAAGAGAGTTAAAATTTGTACTCATCATAAAAAGACATGGCAAATTCAAACAAAACTTTGAGCAGTCAAATCTGAGACACACTTGAAAGTAGCAAAACACTTTCACTTCACAGTTTAAATATTATTCTTATTAATAAATTTATCAAGCTTTAGCACAAATTCTAAAAACAATTTTGAAATCGCCAATAAAGACATTTTTGGATTGAGAACTATTTAGTCTTTAGATATTTCTCTTTCTCTCTCGGTTTGTTATTCTCTTGTGGCTGTTGCATTTTTGTTGCTGTTGATTTTGTTGATGTTGGTAAATTCCGTGCGATATTCTTGAATTTATGTTTCATGTGGCACGCGGCCTGTGGCACTTGTGGGTCTACGCCGTGACAGCAAAGTCGGCCACATAACTAAGCAGCGACGACGTAAATCGATATTTTGTCTATCGACAACAGCAAAAACAACAACAACTACAATAGCCACAAATTAGAGCCAAGCTAAAAGACATTGCAATGGAACTTAACTTGACAAGCACAAAAGGCTAGCAACAACTACCACAAAAAATACAAAGTAACTCAGCGTATTAATTTAAATTTAGGCAAAGACCGCTCCTCAAATCTAGCTAAATCCATTGTTATGCATAAGCAGGGCAAACAAACATTTTTTTTGTAATATTTTGAGTTTAACTTGTGGATTATAAAACAATCTCATGCGGATTAGGTTGGCGGTAGAGTTTTGTTTTGTTGGTTCACCCACCATCCAACTCCCAATAAGCTAACATTTTGCCGACCTTGGCAAATATTTGTGTAGTGCGCCAGTAAAAATGACAACAACAGCATTTTGGCCAAAAACTTTATATGAAAAAATATTGTTCTTTGTTCTTACAGCGGCTATCAATCGGGATATGCATGGATGTAGGTATTTTTTATTTAACGACAGTACATAAAAGTAAAAGTCATTCATAAACATCTTATTGCTAGTTGGGGATTGAGAATTGTGCATTGGGTTAAACATTTCAAGATTGCAAAGCATAAAGTCTAAACAAAACCGTCGTAACTACCTATTTGAACCTCAACAAATCAGTCCAGTCCCGAACCCGAGTGAAATTCTCTCTTGCGCTATAAAGCAAGGAGTCCATAACTATCTAAATACTCCAGCAGGCTATCTATATTTTATTAGAATATGAAACCTGTGGACATTTTATATATAAAAAGAAAAAGTTTATCTGTGTCCTAAATAAGAACTGCACAAAGTAATAATATCACAACAATGCCAGGTGTACGTATTAATACGTACATTTGATATTCAAAGTTTATTAAATATATGTTAAAACAATGAAATTAAATAATAAAATATAACTAATATGTTTCAAATTTAAGATAAATTATAAAGTATTTATTAATTGAATTTGGATATTTGATATTCATGGTTAAGTCTAAAAAGCACTAAAAGTTCATTTGAGTTTGAGTTTTCGGAGTGCGGTTTGGCCCGTTTCCGTTAGCATTTTAATTAATTCACAATTAAATATTCAGAATGAGTGGGCGATAAAGTACTCTCAAAAGTCAGAAGCCTAATCATTGAGCTGACAGCTGAAAAACCGACAAAATGAAAATGACAAGAAAATTAATTGGAAAATTGCTGACTATAGTCAAATTTCCGAGCGACATGTCACCAATAACAGCAACAACCACAACGAAGTCTGTGGCAAGAGCACTTTGGGGCGTGACGTTAATCATTATTATTATCTGTGTTCTCGCTTAGCTAATTGGTGTGCAACATTAAGGCAATAATTAAACGAATTGCCGTTTAAAACGCAACTCTTATGTTCGATCTATGACCGAAAAGAAAACAAAGCGCGTAACTGAGCCATGTGAAACTGAGGTCCAAAAAGGCCAACAAGCTAAAAGATTAACTTCGAGATATTTTACTGTTGCTGTTGTCCTCGTTTTGCTGTTCTTTGGCCACATTGTGTATACGCATCGTGTTTTTCTTTTTTGGCCTGATAATTAGCAACTCGAGTTACAGTTTTCATAATGACGCGTTTCGGCCTGGTTCGGGGGCTGTTTCGGCTTTTAATTAATAGTGTTGGCTTTTTGGCTGCACACGTCCAACAAGGCGTTGCAGGCACGTACAGAGAATGTGGCACCAGGGGTGGTTGCCTTGTGCTTTATGCGCCCCAGGTGGCTAACTTGTTTTATATTATTTTTTTTGTTTTTTGTTGTATTTTGGGGCAAGTGAAAATTACCGGCGTGCTTATGTCACGTCATTTGCATAACAGCAGCAACAGCGCCCTGAGCGCAAAATAAGTTGGGCTTCAAATACTTCCTCAACTACAATGAAGATAACAAAAGTGCTGTTTATGTTATTCAGCATCAGCATCATATTGCACAAGTGTTTTCTGTGGGCTGCTTTCAAATTGATATATTTGTTATAAATAGATAGACGCAGAAATAGTTTATCTCTGATAATGCAAGCTTTTATCTCTAGCAAACAATTGTTGCTTAGCTGCCAGTTAAGAAGTTGATGAATGGGCTTATGCAAACAATGACCGACTACAAATGAGAGCAAATAAAAATATAACAGTTATTGATTGTGCTCAAACAGGCGACAATGACACTAGTTGAAAGTTGCAGTTAAAGAGGTCTACTGATATTAGATATTAGTGCAGATATTAGTTGTAGTAAACTACAGATATAGGTTTGGCTTAACACAAATATCAATGATACAGCTATATTTTATAAGTTATCTATTTGGTTACAATTGAACATCGATTTATATCGATAAAAAATAAACTTAGCCTGACATCTGATTTTTTACACTTTCTGCACATTAAAAGTATTTTAAACAATTTTAAATAGAGCCAACTTTATTAAAATCCCGTTTGAATAAAAACTTATTAAGCGACACAGTTAATTCCGTATTATATGGTTCCAAATTTAATATTCTTCATTTAAAATGCTAGTCACGAACTCGAATCGTATTTTATCTACGTAACTTTTTAACTCAATCTAAAATCTGTTTCGTGCACTTTACTTTTTCGCTTGCGTGTGAAATTAACTCGCATAGCAAACCATGTGTTTTTTGTATTTTATTTTATATTTTTTGTGGCTGTCGTGCTTGCTGTTGAAAAGACCGGAACCAAAAAAAATGTGCTTAATTAAAAATTGAAAAAATGCAACTAGCGAAAAAGGAAAAAACAAGGCTAGGCAGTTGCAGATAGTAAAAAGTGTAGCGTAACTGCAGGCACGGAATGTGGAACGCGCAGTTTAACTTCATTTGATGCACAAACACGCAAAAACTGACGAAAATGCCAAAAACAAGCAAAATAACAAGAGAAAACAGAGCGAAGCGACAAACAATGCGCAAATAACTGAAATGTAATTAAACTTAATTTTACAAATATTTAAATCGAAAAATGAACAAACACGAGTTCGTAACCTATGAAAGTTTGTACAAGCTGAATCCATTTAAAACGGGTGGAATGCAAGGGCACAATGCAGATTTACTACTGATAAGGTATATATATAAATATTTTGAGAGACTGCAAGAGCTAAAGTTGTAGTACAGATGGATACAAATTTTAAAGACATAAGTTTCTTATCCCGAATGCCTTAATATAATAATAATAGTCTATAAAAATTCAACAAAATAGACATACGTTGCTACGTTTAGTGTATTCCACACCAGAGCATTTTTACTAGTTTAAAATTGGGCTTTTACATTTTAGGCCATCAAATCGATTTGTTCTAAATAGATAACTAAAGCATGCATCAGCAGGCCTGAAAAACCACAAAGTAATTTGGCATTAACAAAAATGCATTTAATTACAAATTGCAAAAGATATATATATTATATGTATATGTATGTATATATGTATATATGTATATATATTATATGTATATGTATGTATATATGTATAATTAACGTGTTGCATTAAACGTCTGTTTGGTGGGGTTATAAAGTAATACACACACATTCATACACAAAGGCGATAAGCGGCTTGTGGTCAAAGCACTTATTGCTTATGGAATATGGCTAAATCCAGCACTAGTTATATATTGCCTGCTTTTCTGTTTGGCAGGTACGTAAGCTTTAACACAGCCACAAACTGGAACCCAGAACGTAACGCTTAAGCTGAAAAGTAGTCAACACACACATACACACACATGTGTGTATGTGTGTACAGGGTTTAAAAGTCAGTGGCAACATGTCAGCCAACAACAAACAAATATTAAACCTTCACCTTTGCATTGCAAATTTTTAATCAACTTTTAATCTTACAGTCTTAACAAGCTTGATTAAAACTGAATTACACGTTGCAGATACTACCCGAAACATAAATAATTCTTAAAGCCGTAAAATAATACTCAAAGCTCAAATCAAATTTGGATAGTTACAGATATTTATTTTTAAATGTGATTGGATATTCAATATTGATTATATAAAACTAATAAATCTGTCCGACATATAGCAAAAACATTTTGTTTATTTATTTTGCAAGCATTGTAAATATTTGATTCAGGGTACACACATGTGTTATTCAACATTTAAGAACTAATACCAGATTGTTAATAGGGACGCTGTTAGTCTAAAAAACTTAAGGGGCTCAACCTTTGACCCTCCCAGCCATAATAATTATATTGATTGAATTTGATGGGAAATGGGGAGTTGTAAAGTGCCTGGAAAATTTGCATATTGATTAATAATTATTTGCTGTGTTGGCAAATTAAATATTTATGCAAACTGATTAACATACACACACACACCCGCCCCAACATACACACACACAAAAGATCAGATTCAATTAGTAGGAAATTAGCAGAAATCGCATTTCATGTGTAATTTAAGCAAAAACACAACTAATTTCGCATTTGACCTTCTTGCAGGGGTTTTGGCAAACAGGGATTCCAGTGTCAAGGTATGTAAATCAGATGGAGGCCCCAAAATTAAAAGGACTCTCAACTAAACTCAACTCATAAAATTGAATCGTTGCAGTCTGCTCGTATGTGGTCCACAAGCGTTGTCATGAATACGTCACCTTCATCTGCCCCGGCAAGGACAAGGGCATTGATTCCGTAAGTGCCTTGTATGCCTTATCTATTCATATCCTTAATATTAAATGCAAAAATCAGCATACTAACGATAGCCAAGTTTAACTTACTAAACAACTTAGTATTTAGCGTTAGCCTTAAGAACTTTTGCGCAGCATTTTTATGTGTGAAAAGTGTAGTTAGATTTCTATATATATATTTCTAAATATATATATATATATTTTTATATGTTTTCTTTATTTTTTTTGCACTGTCATGTTAAAGTGTCACTTGTATGGATTTTTTTTTAGCATTAGGAGTGAAGTCTGTTAAAAGACATTCTATGAAAATATATATTCTTATTCAGCTTCTTATTCATGAACCTGACATTGTTCGTATTTTGCTGTCAGCAGAACATAAGCCGAAGTGAGCTGAATCTGTTCACTATATCTCATAGCTCTGGAACTTTTTTGATTACCAAATGGTTTTAACTAGCTTGAGTTTAATAATGCTTCTAACATCACCCAAAAAATCACAATTCTTTTAAAGGATTTTCTTTTTTTGGTTTATTTGCTTGAATTTAAAGTTCAACTTGGATGCGTCCAGTCTGCTAGGGTATAGAATCTTCGCCTAGCCAAAAGTTAAAAATTTCGTTTCCTGTTTCTGCTGTGTTATTTGCATTGGCTCTAAAAATTTCTGGAAATGCTGTCTCGAATGTCCTGCTGATGCTGCTACTTTTGCTGTTGGCTTAACAGCATGTCCTTTTGAGCATACAGCCAAATTCACATTTGTTGTGAAAGTTGCTGGTTGAATTTCCACAGCTAAAAACTTGTCCGAAGTGTCGCACAATTTCAGCTGGGATTTCATGTCTCTGTGTGACATTTTTCACACAAAATAGCGAGATTTTAGATTAAGTCAGCGTTGAGTTCATTTATGTCATATAGCACGAGTAGAATATTAAATGCAATTTAAATGAGAGCAGCCAAATTAGAGCAGTTAGTAAATTATGCAAATTTTTCTTTATACTATTAAAACACATCTCTCACATAAAAATGCTGTTAGAATGCAAATGAAAGCTTTTTGTTAAGTTAAGCAGCTAACCAAACTACGTAGTATGCAACCAAAATTTGTTAAAACATTGGAAGAAAAATAGCAACTAAAATCAGAAGAAAAAACTGTTTATAATAACCACAATTTAGTGTTAAAGATAGTACTGCTTATTGTGCCAATGTTCAGCAATGTTTAATTGTCATCGTGCTCTGTTTATTTACCATAAATTTGTATTTGTATTTTCATGTACCAAACAAAAACAAAAAAAATTATCTGTCAAAAAATCACATCGCTCACCAAAAAAAAAACCAAAATAAAACCAAAACAATGAATTTATAAAACAAAAATTCCAAATCTGTGGCACCGTTACACGCATTAACAATAAAAAATAAATACAAAAACCAAATAAAGGACTCACCAAAAACTCAGCACCATTTCGAACCATTCACATACGCAGGACCCACGTTCTGTGATCATTGTGGTTCTCTGCTCTATGGCATTTACCATCAGGGTCTTAAATGTTCAGGTAATGTCGAAAATAAAATCATGTATCTTCTATCTGTACCCGAAACTTCCGCCAAAAACTCTGTCTCTGTCTCTATCTCTCTGTCGCTCATTTCCAAACTATCTCCTGCTGTCTCTTTTGTCTTCTATTCTATCGCCCTAAATTTAATCTCTGTTAACGCATAGTTAAATTGCTGTTAACGCGCTGTTAACTTACAGATAGGCTTTCTAATCGCTTTCAGCTTTCTACTTTTCTCCCTTTCCTCCCACTATGTGTGAGTGTGTGTGTGAGCGTGTGTGTGCTAGTGTGTATTTTTTATATATATTGTACGGTGTTTAACTTTACCGATTCAAGCTTAAAACCAGAATCGAAATTTACCATTTTATTATAACATAAATTAAATGATTGTATAATAGAATTGAAAATCCAAAAAACCCTGAACCATATTTAGTTTGACACCCGAATATATTGAAATTATAAGTAAATGTATGCCATTAAATGTTATTGTACATATCTCTATGCATATCTCTAGCATATCCATTTAGCTAACTAAGATTTATATAACACCGAACCCAAATATTCAATTTTTAAATATAATTTATATACTGCACATAGGCTATGTTTGTAATGCTCCCGCCAAAGATGGGTTTATTTATTGTACGATTTGTGTGTGTACTTTATTTTGGTAAATGTTATCAATTTATAAAGCTTTTTCGTGTGTGTGTGTTTTTTTTTTCATTTTGGCACTTGTCCAGAGTTAGTAAACCTGTTCCATCGGAAGACAACCCGTTGTGCAGGATATTCATTTACATAATTATGGCAGCTCAAAAAGGGCAAAATATATATATAGACAAATATATATATATTTATATATTTATTTATATATGCAGTAATCTAATTAAAATTTGTAATGTGGGCCTGCCAGCTGTGCAGAAAGATACCAAAAATGTAGATAAAAGCATTGTTTAAATATGCACAAGCGCAGAGCAAACATTAGGAGTAATGGGCTTACATCCCGGGAGGGTACCAGAGGGGAACGGGGAGTTGAGTGGTAAGCTGCTGTATCTTTTTGTTGCTGTGCAAATATTTAATGCACTTGAAGCATGAATGCAATGTTTTAAACTTTGCCCGAGAGCTCAGCATCTATTGTCCTTTGTGGCATCTTGTATACATATATAGTTGTGAGTGGAAGTGTGTGTGTGTGTGAGAGTGTAGGTGTGGGATGTTGCTAAGTGTGTTTTTTTTTTGTGTGTGAGTGCGTTTGCGTACTTCGGCCTGAGAAATAACTAAAGATTAATTCCTAAGATGATTCCTAAGAATGCTAAACATTTTTCGTTTTATACGCTTCTCTTTACTTTTATATTTTGTGATTCAATCGTAAAAACTTTCAGATTTTAGATGAAAATTTTTCAAATATTTGCTTTGATAAAAATTTTGCTTAAGCCAGCTGATGTAACGATAAATTCAACTATGTATTTAGTTAGGATTCTGCTAGATTGAATAATTTAAAGGGTTGCAGATGCATCCTTCTGTCTGTTGAATTCTTTTTTCCACTTATAAATGACTTGTCCAAATCGTGGCTGCATTGTATTAAAATTAACGTTTAATTATGTAATTAAACTAAACAGTTTATGCCGCTATGCAAATCACCCAAATGGGCTGCGGTAAAGAGGCAACAAGCAGTCTGCTAGCTGGAAATTAAGCCAGCCAAAGTCAAGTATGACAGCAAGAACCTTCACAAGTGCCCTTCGTCTCTTTGGTACTTTGTGGCTGTGAGTGTGTGGGTGTGTGTGTGTGTGTGTGTGTGTGCTTTCAGCCGACTAACTCTTGAGGTTTCGCCATGTTGCACACGCAGCTCTCTGGAAAATGCTCAATTGTGGGAGAGAGGTGCGAAAATCGATGGGGCAACAAAACGTTGCGAGACGTCATGGCAACTATTTTGAGGATGGTTAAAGGGGGGCGTAGCAGGGGCAGGCATGTAAATTGTATGGGATTTCATTATAAATTTAACAAACATATACAACACGTGCGTCCAGCTAAAGAGGGAAGGAGAAGGGAGCCAAATATGGGGCTTCCCTCACAATGCTCACCCAATATAATGTGTGTGGAATCCAATCCAAGTGTTTAAGCATTGCCTTTAAATCGCTTCTTAGACTGCAGACAAGCGTTGACAACTTTGTTACTTGCCACACGAAGTTCTACTTGATGTTGTCCCTGTCCCAATATTTTTCCTATTGTTGTGGTTATTGTTGTTTTTGTTGCAAATCGAATCAAATATATTTTGTAAGCAGACAAAACACAGACAGACAGACACACAAACAGAATGACAGACAGTCAGACAGACAGTCAGACAGAGAGGCGTACAGAAAGCGACAGTTTGATAAATATAGCAATCAATTTATCAATGGTCGAACGCTCAGGTTTTTTATATATTTTACTCTACAACCTGTTGGTCCTTTCGTTTTTTATGCCCCTGGGCAGAGCGGGCTCGTGTTTATATATTTCAGTTTATTGATTTGTCTGTCTGAGTTATTTAAGGAGTGTATTTATATACTTTAATCGAATAAAACTTATCTTTTCTTTATAACAGTTTCTTATAAATGCTTTCAATGTAGTTTGGATGACAGTTGATTTATTTCCTGGAAATAGTTTCTTTTTAATGTGAAATGTTTAATGTTGTTGTTTAGCTCAAGCAGCCTTCAGCCACAATGGACATTGTACTATATTAAATATTTGGCTAGGATGCAACACAACACAAAACAACAACTTGCTGCTCATGTTTCTTGTCAAAGTTGCCTATTTCGCAATCGTTTCCCAATTTAATCAAATTGGATGCAGGTGGCCCGTGTTGTTCATGAGTTTTGAGGTAAGAAAATGTTCTGCTTATTGTTTGTCGGGCAAGTCAATTTGTGCATTTTATTGCCTACGACACACACTCACTCACAGATGTGTGTGTGGGTAAATTGTGTGTGTGTTAATTTGTGTCCGTTTGCCGAGCGGAAATTGAAAACGAATCTAGTTTGCAGCTGTTTGATTTACTTGATTGGTTTTTGCCTCAGCTGCCAGCCAATTCCCATGTGTGGCTGTTTGAGTGTGTGACGGAGTGTGTGTACATGAGTGGGGCATGCTGCTAACAGCGATACCGCTCTCTTATCAAGCACGCTGTCATAATAAATGGCATGGCAATTTATAAATGCAATCCAAAACAGTACGTTAAAAACTTGGCAGCAATTTTATCAGGACATCAGTGCTTAATATGCTTCCACTTCAGTATATCTATATATATGTATACATGTAAGTATGTGTGTGTCTGTATGTGTGCAAAATGAGCTTTCAGATATAAAATGCCAGATAGCTCACAAAACAAGACCAACATCTGGGGATGGTTGGATGGTTGGAGCAGGCAAGGGCAGGGCAAAGGAAGAGAATGCAATAAACAGGCAGCTAAATTTGTTAAGTGACAACCGAAAATGTACAGCAAAAGAACAATATAATTTACCAAAAACAAAATTTCGAAAATAAAAAGAAGCCGCGATAAATGGTTGCAAATATTTTGTGTTAGAAATTGCTGTGCGTGGCACGTGGCAATCGAGGCTGCGGCAATGTGCGCCCCGTTACCTGCCCACCCCCACCCTGCACCGAGTAGACCGCAATGTTATCTAATAAAATTGTACTTAATATTTTGCAAAAACTGTCACAGTAAAATTTTCAGATTGTTGTGGTTGTGCGTGTGTCTGTGTGAGTGAGTGTGTGTGTGTGTGTTTTTGAGGTGTACGTGACGCAATTGGTAACTGACCTGAAATAAATTAATTCCAAAATGCCTCATTATGTAGCATGCTGTTTTATTTTATTTATTTATTTCGAAGAATATCCCATAAAGTATATAAGTTTCTGATCAGCATGAAAAACTGAAAGAGCGGATAATGCGGATAATAAGTACTTGCTTATAGACAGCTAAAATTGATGTTAAGTAGAATAAAAGACGCAGTTGTAAAGAGAAAACCTTCTTATCGATATATAATATACCCAGACATAAAATTAAACAACTGTAATAATTTCATTAATATCGAACAAGATTTAGGCAACATAAGAACTATTCCCATTTTTACTGCAAGGTTATCTTAAAGTAACATTCCATTTTCTTTTCCACTTAGTAACTTTCGAGCACTTAAATTCATCGCTGCTTGCAACGGCACAGCTTGTCGAAAGGTGCCCCAAAAAATATTAAAAAAGGAACTTGACGCCTGTCGCTTTTTTTGGAGAAAGTTGTGCAGCAAGTTTTTAGCCAGGGTTGCAAAGCAGTTGCAGTTGCAGTTGGCAATACAATTTCACCTTCAAGCGAGGTGCTTACAACTGCATTTAATCCAAACCCAAAATACAGTTGCAGTTATGTCCAAATACACACACACACGCACAAACAGTGAGATAAAGGTAGCCTTGGGCGCCCGCCAAAGTATGCAACACTTTTTGTGTGCCAGCCGCAACAAGACCAAAAACAGCCTGTGCCCACCCCCTCTGCACCCCTTGTGGTTAAGGGGATATGTCTGTGTGTGTATGTGTGTGTGTGTGCGCTTTGAGCTTTGCACTTGAATCGGCTCCAGTTTGTTTGTCTTGTGAATGAAAGCTGCTTGCTGCAAGCTGTTGAGCCTTGCAACAACAACAACAACTACATTAAAATGGCCCAAAATGCGCGACTTGTTTTGAAGCTGATGCTCATGTCTGCGCATAATAATATTATATATGTCCTTGCCCACTTTTAAGAAGACAACTTGAAAAACAACAACTACAAAAACAGAAAACGACTAAACACAACAAGCCTTAACACGTGTGTGTGTGTGTGTGTGTCTGTGTGCGGCTTTGGCGTTGATGAGTTCATGGCTCTGAGATTGCTCTGAGCTCAAAGCCATATAGATACCCTGTGCGCACTCAAGAAAGGAATTTCGTATTTTCTATGAGTTGACATTTCTGAATGATACTCTTTGGAATCTGATTTAAAGTTTGTGAAATAAGTAAAATACTCTATTGTAGTTGTTTGGAAAACTTTCCAAAAAATAATAAAGTTTACATAAAAAAGAGAATATGAATTATTTATAGTTAGAATACATCTTCTGTGTAATATTTTGAACTATGTGGTGGATAGAACAGTTGCTAAAGGATATAAGATATTGTATTGATTATGATAGATAAAACAGCTGCAACAGGGTATACGAAAAAGGTTAATAATAATATAAAATAATAAATGTTTATGAACTATATATGCCTAATAATAACGCTGCTGAGTATAATAGAGTATAAATAAAGTATTGGTATAAGTATATGATAATAGTTATTGAAAAAAAACTTCACAACAGTTCTATGAGTTCAGAGGTTACCAGTTGACCCAAATAGGCAATATACCCGCTAATCTAACAGCTAACAAAGGCAATAAGCAGGCTTTACCCCATCGTCATTGTCTTTGCCAGGACCAATTTGTAACCACTGTGTGTTTGTTACTGAGTGTGTGTGTGTGTATAGGTGAGTGTGTATTTTTTCAGAGTGACTTTTATTTGTATGGCAGCTTGTTCTTAGAACGGATTAGGCAGCAATTGCCTGTCGTTTTGCCATTTGAGTATTTCAGCAAAATTCGTTCGACAACAAAAGCAATGAAACATAAAAAATACCAAGCACAAAAATATATAAATTATTTTTCATGGATGTTTTTCTACCCAATGGAGTAGAAAAGGAAATGCTATTAAGGCGTTTTATTTCAGCCTTCGATAAACATTGGAGAACAAACTTCCCACTCAATGCTAAGCCAAACTTTAGAGGATTGAGAAAACAACTGAAAATTTCCGAATTTGTTCTTTGCTAAAGTGCTCGTATTTTTGTTAAACTAATTTGAGCTTGAAGAGAAGCACTTTGGCCCAATACCAAAAGCACTGAACCCAGAACCCCAAGAACCAACTAACCATTTGTAATCCATAAATAATCCATAGCCATCCACAACTGTCCACCCAATCCATCTATGTCTTAATTATTGTCGCATTTTCATTTCTATTCCTCATCCAAATATATATTTTTTTTAAGTTTTGGCTGTAAGTTTTAATTGTTTGTGCGTTGGTTTGTTATTTATGCAAATGCTTTTTAGTGTTAAATGTTGAACGTTGAACGTTTATAGCGAAAAACCTGCGTTAATTTTCCATTAGCTCTCTCCAACTGTTCCATTTCTCAGGCACACCAGATGCCACACAAATGGCACAACGTTGCCTTCCTCTCGCCGATGTTTTGCGATCATTGCGGCTCGCTGTTGCATGGCATCACCCACAAGGGTCTCAAGTGTCGAGGTAATGTCCAGCTAAATGCCCAGATACACAGAGAGAGAAAGAGAGAGAGAGAGGTGATGATTTGCCTTACTAATTCTATCTCTCTCGCTCTCTTTTGTTCCCGGTCTATTTTTGTGTGTCTTGTCTTTTAGAGATGTGCGTCTGTCATGCTTATTTATTTTTTTATATCCTGAACCCATTTAAACATAAGGTAAAATATATAATATGTATCAGGCAGAAGCATTTCTGATTACATAAAGTTCATATACATTCTTGATCAGCAGGACCAGTCGACTCAATTAAGCCATGTCCATCTGTCCGTCGAAATAAACTTTAAGAGCGAAGAAAATCCGAATCGAAATGGGGACCACATAACTAATATTATTTTTTCCAAATTACAGTATTTCACTATTTTAAAAATCAAGATAAGATTACGTTTATAATAAATATAAAAAAGTTTGGAAATTAATTATATTCTTATATTTTGCGTGCCAGAATCAATATTATAAACCAAATTTTAAATATAATAAAGTTTAATTCATTTTAATTATAAGGATACCTGATACATAATATGTCTTTATATATTATATAAATATCTGAATAAAATCGTATGAGTAAAACAGGCTTTCTTAACCAAAAGCTATTAACAAACCTAAAACCTATTTATCAACTTCCGCTTCGGGGCATCTCCTAGTCGAGCTCTGGCTACTAGAAAACTTAATTTAGCTTTGCGTTGTTTTGTTTTTGTTTGTCGTGTCACGCGCACATCTCTATTGCCGTCTCTTTTTAGCGTATAAGCAAAAAACTTTTGGGCCTGCTGGTGCTGCTGGCTGAGTTCCCATTTTTTGATTGTTGCAATTCACAATTAGGAGCGCTTTGAAGCGACTCAAGTGCGCACTTGCCACACACTCTCTATATATGTACATGTGTGTGTGTGTGTGTGTGTGTGTTTTGCTTGCGTGTGTGTGAGTTGAGTTGTTGTTGATGTTATTGTTATTGTCCCCATTGCGCTTGCTGTTATTGTTTCTGTTGACAAGTTTACGTTTGCCACGCCCACACTTACGCCCCTGCTCTATGCCATATACCGTTTGTTTGCCTGCACTTAACAGTTAGTTAACTGTTGTTTATACAATTTGAAGCTGCATGTGAAAATTGGCATTGCGTTAATTTCTGTGTGAAATGCATTTGGAATCTTAATCATTATACTTACTCTAGTTAGGCCTTTTATTGGTTACCCCAAATAATAAATAAACACATAAATAAGAAGAAAACTGCGCAAAAATTTTCCAAGTCATTTCTTGGACGGCATAAATTGCCGCCTTAACATCCGGCATGGCCCCTTGGCAAACAAATAATTTACTAATGCCCCATTGCCCTGTTCCGGGCAAACAAGCAAACAACAGCAACAGCAACGGCAACGGCGATGGCAACAACAACATTCAGCAACAATAGATAAACAGGCCATTCTACACACACTTCCCCGCACAGATATTGTGGGAACAGGCCAAAACAAACAGATTGCGAATGCGAATGGAAATGTAAATGTGGCAATAGTTAAATCCTCGACAACAATAAGCCGCAGCCATCACCGGAAATACGTGTGTCTGTATGTGTATGTGCGAGTGTGTGAGTGTGCGTGTGTGTAAACATGTGATTGTCATTATAGAGCGCAAATTGCCTGTGTGTGTTTTGTGTGTGTTATTTGTAATTCTAATGCAATGGTGTATTTTGTGACTTTGGTTTTCGCATGATTTTTCGTCGTTTGCATTACAAAGTATTTTTCCCAATATTTACAATTGAAGTAATTATTTGTACCAATAATCTAAGTCAATCTGGCATGCAAATGGACTTCGAGGCAAAATTGTCTTTTCAAATTTGTATGTTAATTGAATCAAGAGTCCAAATCATGTTTTAAAACCCCGGGGCTATGAAAATGCGATTATTTACTTAAAGTTCTTGCATTGAATAAATTCCCAAAGGCATATTCAACTTTGACTAGTCTACCAGTCAAACCATAATGTAAAAGCTGTTACTTATTTATTTTTTGTCTGAGCTTTAGAATAATTTAGGCCTGTTTGTTTTGGCCATATGTTTAAAGAAAGGCTTCTTCATAAATATATTATGATTATTTACATCAACCTATTACGAGCTTAATTGCATATTCAGCCTATCCCTAGGGCATCTGTAATATATATATAGATATATAAAGAGAGAAAGAGAGAGAGAAAAAACCATTATATAAACCTGCATATGTAACAAAAAAAATAAATAAATAATTTGACGCAAAAAAGAAGCACACACAAAAAACTGGGGCACATTATGAACACACACACTTGTAGCTAGTACTGTTGTTATTGTTGTTGCTGTTTTTTTTTGTGGCACGCAAAGGGAAATCCACTTTTGTTGTTGTTTGCTCAGTTATTTGCTTGCCTTTTTCCGTATTGTTTTTGTTTTTGTGTTGTGTGCTGCGAAACAAAAAACTCTTTCATATTTTCATTAAACACTACCCAACTGACCAACCGCCTGCCACGCCCACAGCAAACATCCAACAACCAACCGCCAACGCAGCACATTGCCATCAAAAAATGATTGCTTTCCATGCGGCACAAGCAACAAGCGAAAGTTTACAAAGGGAGCAGAAAGAGAGGGAAGAATAATATGAGAAATGAAAAGAAGAAAAAAAAATACTTATACGCCACGTGCGCCTCACGCGCCAGATGACGTTGATGCAGGCACCCAATGGTGCCCAATGGCGCATACTTTTCGCAGCGGGTGTAAGCGGATGAAATGTCCAAAGTAATTTTACACATGACCAAAGCGGCAAAATAAAAAAGGAAACGAAAAAAATAAACATTGACAACAACAACAAAAGAAAAGAGACCAGCAGCCAATGATGCAGCGCCCCAAGGACAAAAAGGATGACAATCATAAGGATATCTGTTTTTATATGCTGATGAAAATGCTTATCATATTGCCCGTTAGCTGTACTGTTATCATTATTAAAAAGTAAAGTATAAGAATAAGGCAAAACAGTTTTACTTAAGAACAAGACAAATTTTAAACCAAAATGTTGTTGCATGGCTTTCAAAATATTTCAAGAATATTTAAAGAAGAACCTTAAAAAAGAGCATTTAAATTATATAAATAATTTGAGGAAAATGTTTCCACTTACCAAAAATAATCATCATCTTTCTATTAAAATATTTACTTGAAGCATTTCTGCTTTTAATAGATAAATCCTTTTCCATAAGTTGAAAAATTATTATAAAAACTTTATAGCTGTTCCATTTTGTAAGGGTTTTCAAATATAATTCCAACCCACGCAGCAAGTAGTTAAAATAAAATTAAATTCATAGAATACTTCTTCAAAACTTGTAATATGAAATAGTGTTAAATTGGTTTTATAAATCAGCAGAGACTCAAGAATAACAGTAAACTTGAAGTTGAATTCAAAACCCTTGAAATCTCTTAATGTCATTTGAAGTAGCCATGTACAAGTTTCTGGCATAGATGTATGCTTGCACCATCCCCGCAGCGCCATATTGGCAGGGTATTCAAAATCACATTTACAAATTGACAACATGCATTGACGAGTTGAGTTTTCCAACCAAAATGAATTACAATTCCATTTGCAATTATTGCCAATTGAATGCTATTCGAGTACTGTGCACAACCCAGTTGAACTCGGGTGCTGCTTCTGGGTCCTGCTTTGGCGCTGGCATCCTCTTCAGGCTCTGCAGCCACATCCTTGCAACTTGAGCGACATGTGTGCGCCGCAAACTATGCAACAGTTTTCTCTTCCACATTTTCCATTTCTGTTTGCCAAATTGATTGCGATTGCAGTCGACTCCACAAATTGCCGCTGATTTTGTCTGCTGCGCGTGTTGACCTATGGGCGTGGCATGGTGGACACGTTTTTTTCTTCGGATTGCCCCGCTGATTGATGGTTGGGCGCAACTACTTTGCCTACGAGACCATTATTTTTTTTTGTTTTTTAGTTTTCTCTGTCAATTTGTCATTTATTTGCACATGGAATCTGTGGGGTAAGTACTTGAGCCCATATCAAAACTCACTTTGTATGCGTGTCCTGTCTGCTTATGTGTGCGTGTGTGTGTGTGCGTGTGTATTTCTGCCTCCTGTTGCTATGTATTCCTGTACCGCAAACCTGCAAAAGAAACAAAAAAGGCAAAACGACATCACTTTCAATCTATTCAAAAACTTTCTCGTTCTGAGCTGACCATCAATTTCAATATGTTTTGCCAAGTGGCCACTAACAAGCGACTTATCTTTATTCCACTACGTGACCTATGACCCCCATCATGCTGGATGTGTATGCCATTGGTTCAGCATGCGATATGAACGTTCATGCCCGTTGCAAGGAGAACGTGCCAAGTTTGTGCGGCTGCGATCACACGGAGCGACGAGGACGCATCTACCTCGAGATAAATGTCAAAGAGAATCTACTCACCGTTCACAGTAAGTAGACGTCTCCGATTGTTGTTGCCCAACTTGTTGCCACCAACTTACTGTTTGTAATGCGCTTATGTTTTTAACCAATTACGGTACCGAGCCAAGTTTACCATAAGCTGCCAAGTTTACTAGCGCCCAGATAAATACAAAAATTGAAATAAAAGCAAATTATATTATGGAAAGCAGCTGGGAAAGTTTCCGGTTTTTTTTTCATGTGGTTGCTTTGTCAACAAGGTGCTCAAAATGTTAAGATTTTTAAGTTTCTTCTTCTTCTTTTGTGCATAATTTTATTTTAATTCTAACTTGGCTTCTGATAAACATCTAAATATTAGCTCTGACTTGGTATAGAGACTTAAAGTCTTAATTTTTTATTAAAATGTTTGATTATTGTGGGGTAACCTCTGTTTATAATTAAATTATGTCTTTCGTTGGTTTTTCTTATTTCAAATCCAGTCGAAAAAAGTACCCAAAACTTATACAAATATTATCCTTATATATTTTCAATGTTGTAATTTTATAAAAACATATCAAAAAATGTTTCATTCTTTAAAATCTGTAAATGCTATAAATTCCCAGAAATAATTTAAAATTCAAGCATTGTCCTTGCCTTGGGGCAGCAGCTTCTGTCCGTCGCCAACAGTTGAGGGATGCTGGCAAATTGCTTATGATTTGCATTAATTCATTATGAAGCCAAGTTGCCACACAATATGCCACATAATGAATACAAAAATGCAGTTTGCTAAACAATAGCCTGATAAAGATATGCAAATCATGCAGGGGAGGGAGAGGCAGTTTGAGGAGGAATGCCACAGAGTAAATGCTGACAAACAATGGCTAAAATAAAGTCTTGTTTTATTTAATACAATTTCTGTACATTTTTATACATTTTTAATGGCAGTCAAGGAGGGTCGTAATTTAATACCCATGGATCCCAATGGATTGAGCGATCCGTATGTGAAGGTCAAACTGATACCCGATGACAAGGATCAGTCCAAGAAGAAGACGCGCACCATTAAGGCGTGCCTGAATCCCATGTGGAACGAGACACTTAGCTAGTGAGATCTAATATATCACTTATTTAATTTATATACATATATATTAATTCGAATATATATTTATGCAGCGATTTGAAGCCAGAGGATAAGGATCGACGCATATTGATTGAGGTTTGGGATTGGGATCGCACTTCGCGGAATGATTTCATGGGCGCTTTGTCGTTTGGCATTTCGGAGATTATCAAGAATCCGACAAATGGTTGGTTCAAGCTGCTCACCCAGGACGAGGGTGAATATTACAATGTGCCGTGTGCGGATGATCAGCAGGACTTGCTCAAACTAAAGCAGAAGCCATCGCAAAGGAAGCAGCCAATGATGCGCTGCGACACACACACTCATTCGCAGTCCAAAAAGGACATGATTCGTGCCACAGACTTCAATTTCATCAAAGTGCTGGGCAAGGGCTCCTTTGGAAAGGTGAAAAAAAAACGCAAGTGATAAATAAGTTAATTATATCTCAAACGTTACCTGTAACAGGTGCTGTTGGCGGAGCGCAAGGGCAGCGAGGAGTTGTATGCAATTAAGATACTCAAGAAGGATGTGATTATACAGGACGATGATGTCGAGTGCACCATGATTGAGAAACGTGTCCTGGCGCTGGGCGAGAAGCCGCCATTCCTTGTCCAGCTGCATTCCTGTTTTCAAACATTGGTGCGCATACTTTACACTTTGGTTAATTATAACTTATTAATTATAATTATATTATTTATTTTAAATAATTATTCACCCAAACAGGATCGTCTGTTCTTTGTCATGGAGTATGTGAACGGCGGTGATTTAATGTTTCAAATACAACAATTTGGCAAGTTCAAAGAGCCAGTCGCTGTGTAAGTTAAACAATACTAAACAAAATTATCTCTCTCTCTCTCTGACTGTCACTCTCTCTCCCTCTCTCTCTCTTTTGCCGGCCTCAGCTTCTATGCTGCTGAAATAGCAGCCGGTCTCTTCTTTCTGCACACCAAGGGCATTTTGTATCGCGATCTGAAGCTGGACAATGTATTGCTGGATGCCGATGGACATGTGAAAATCGCTGATTTCGGCATGTGCAAGGAAAACATTGTTGGCGAGAAGACTACCAAAACATTCTGTGGCACACCCGACTACATTGCTCCAGAGGTGAGCATAATACAATAGCATTAAAATCGGGTCAGAAATGCGATTACAACATTGAATGTGAAATTGTTATGGATGTAACACAATGATTAGAAACACCTGCTTTTTTGAGGATTGGTTGAGTTTCTACAAAATAATGGGATTGAAAGGATTTATTCAAATTGCATCTTTAACTTTAAATGTAGTTTAAATCTAGAGGTCAAATAAAGTGACTTTTATAAATAATAATAATAAATCTGATTTTAAACATGCACAACTATTTAGATAATACTCTACCAGCCGTATGGCAAGTCTGTGGATTGGTGGGCCTATGGAGTGCTGCTGTACGAGATGCTAGTGGGTCAGCCGCCCTTTGATGGCGAGGATGAGGAGGAGCTGTTTGCTGCGATAACCGACCATAATGTATCTTACCCCAAGAGTCTCAGCAAGGAGGCCAAAGAGGCGTGCAAGGGCGTAAGTTAAAATTTAAAAAATTAAAGGTGTAACAGATATTCATCTCTTAATAAATATATGCTGTTACATTGCTTCAGTTTTTGACCAAGCAGCCCAGCAAACGTTTGGGTTGTGGCAACAGTGGCGAGGAGGATGTGCGTCTACATCCATTTTTCCGGCGCATCGACTGGGAGAAAATTGAGAATCGCGAGGTTCAGCCCCCATTTAAGCCAAAAATTGTAAGTAAATCAAAGCAAAACAAAGTCTGAAACATTACTTAATTCAATTGTGAAAATGAAATTCTTTAGAAACACCGCAAAGATGTGTCCAACTTCGATAAGCAATTCACATCAGAGAAAACAGACTTGACGCCCACGGATAAAGTATTTATGATGAATCTGGACCAATCGGAATTTGTTGGCTTCTCCTACGTGAATTCCGAATACATTGTGAGCCCATAAGCAGCTAGCTAAAAGTAGCTAGAAATAACAACAACAAGAAAACAATACACCTTAATCGGATTAATGGAACCACCCAGCGAGTTGTGTCATCAGTTGATATTAATTGTTAATCAAAAGACATCATTTGTTTTCATTTCACTTCTATTCATAATTGTTATTATTGTAAGCGAAAGCAATAATTTTGAGTGTTGACTTAAGTTGTTTATTTATTGCTCGGTTAAATCTTTGATTAATTGTTAGGCACTCATGAGTATTCTAAGTTAACATTCACAACATACATAAACACATCATTCTTGAACAAACCTACAACTCGAAGCCAAAAAAAAGAAACAAAAAAAACGTAACAAATCATGTGCAATAAAAACTATATTTAATTTAACTATCGTTAAACCAAACGCTTTTCTCTGCTCGAAAAAAGACAGAAGCTCCAACAGCTTTCCCCCAGTCACATTTCATATTTCAATTTTCCTGAGACGAAATTGCTCACTTTTAAAAAATTTCTCCATTTTAGTAAAGTATTAAAGTTGTGCTAAATTTTTAAAATATATTTAAATATGGAATATATGTAATTGTTAATAGAACGTCTTATTAGCCAGCATCTCGATGTTAGCACACCACAAATTAACACACATATATATTTACATATATATAAACTTCTATAGAGATCTTTCTCTCTCTCTCTCTCTCTTTGTTTAGCATTATACCAGCAATTAAGAGAAGGATACTTAAACGATTCGGGTCAGTAAAATTTAAACGTTGTTCGATTATAATGTTGGCCCCTGCATTATAATCAAATCGAAATGTGCGTTTTAAAAAAAGTTGAAATAAAAGAAAGAAAAAAAACAAAAATATTACCAATCAACTACAGCAATACAAAATACAAAATACAACTTCAATTCACTTTCCGATTTTTGAGCATAGACAAAATATATCATAGCATACTTTCGAGCGTATTTCTTATTGTGTGTGTATTTTAAATATGAATATTACATTTGAATATTAAATTTCATTTTTATAGTGTATGTATAAGCCGTATATATATTAATATATAATAACATATATACATATAAACGGCATAGAGTCTCAATGTACCATAAAATGAAAAAAAAAGATGGCAAACAAATTGCATAGCAATAAGTTAAAGCTAAAATCAAGTTTAAGTTTAGTCTACTACTAAAAATACAAGATCTGTTGCTGTAGCTTTCCAAAGTCTAACTAAATGTGGGATAATATATATATGATATACATATATATATTATCTTTGGGTTGAAACTTTAGTACCTATCTAAGAAAAATCTAGCTACTAAAAATCTACTGTTTAACTATGAGAAAGACAATCTACTATAAGCTTAAAAAATATCCATTTCTGTGGATATCAAATGGATATACTTGAGTTATTAGATTAAAAAGTACAGAAAAAAGTAATGTTAAATTGAATTCGAAATTTAATTGAAAATTAAACATTTTTGTGTAGCGCAACCTAAGCTAAGCTTTTGTGCCTCTCGTAGCTCTCTTTCTTTTCTAGCAGTGTAAGCAAATAGAAAAAAATATACACTACCAAAAAATATATTTAAAAAAAATCGAGCTCGAATAGAAAATTGATCATATGATAAACTCAGTAGCCAAGCTATGTGCTTAAAGCTAGGGCACAAAAACTATACTAAAAATAAAACTAAAGTAGCTTGAATTTAAAATAAAATAAAATAAAATATTCGATTAAAGTCTATAGTCATTTATATATATAAACATAATGTATAACTCCGAACTTGAAGCATTTAAAAACGTTTATTTCACAATAATACCAGTCATATATATATTTCTATATATATATATCTATATACTATATATATATATACTATATATATATATATGTATACTATAAGCAATGAATATTATTATAATTGAAGATCAACTAATTCTTGTGAGTTCATAATGACTATGACGAGTACCACTTAAAGTTCAAGTTCAACAACAAAATGTACTCTACACGTAAATTTGCTCGTATATTAAATATATTAATATACTATACATATATTTAAATAAATATAACTAAAACATATTTACTACATTAATGTATATTTGCGTGTATGTTTAGTACGAAACTTAAGATGATTGATTACTTTAAAGAATTTGATGGCAACAAAACAAAATTTCCAAGTCTGTTCAAATATTGAAAATATAACTGTAACATTAAAACTAACATTAACTATAACGTTTAGAGTTAGTTAATTTTACTATTGAACCTATATAAAATTGATATATATACATATATATATACATATGTGTATATTATTATTATTATTATATATATATACACATATTTATTGTTAGTCTTTATTAATTTTTTAATTTAAAGTCAACGTTTTTACAACAAAACATATTTCAATGATTTTTCAAGTATTTTTGAACAACTCATTCGTAAATGTATGTGTTTTTTTAATCGTATATTTACTTATAAACAAAAGCATTAATTTAGTACAAATTCAACTACAAAATAACAATTATATAATATATGCATATATTCATATATATCAAATCAAATACAAATCTCGATGTTTGCCGTACGCATACTACTATATAAACAACAAATACATAAATTCAACTCAATAAATTACTTCAAAAATATATATCTAAACATCGTGTTGAAACTATTTGAATGTTTTTCCGCTATTAAGTATATCTGCAAAAACAAAATCAGAACTGTGTGTGTGTGAGTGTGTGTATATTGAGCACTCATCGTCCATAAATCATAATCTGCAACAAAAACTAAAACTAAAGCTAGGTAAAATGTTGTCGTCGAAAGAGATCGACTGGGAGATACCCTGCACAAAGTTTTCGTATTTGATCTACATGACATTCTTACAAATCATCAATAGTATGTCGGGCCATATTATATTTCAATTGGATATTTACAATTGTGTCTTTTATTGCTTTCGGAAATCGATCTGTATCGAAATTCCTGGAAACCGTATAAGTTATTGATCAAATAAACTAAATTTGATCTACTTATGGTAAACGAGATATTGTATTGAAAATACATCGGATGAGACATTCTGTAAATTACTGCTTGTATACTCTGTTTACCACTTTTATTGGGTTCAGTTTATAATAAATTATCGTTTGCATATGGCCGAATTAATAATATTTTATAAATTTAACACTTAATGCTTAATTTGCAAGTGTTTTATTTGGTTGGGTTATAAAATGCAATTCTGCAACAGTAAACGAGATGAAGCTATGAATAAAATATATTTTCAACTATTTGTCTACTATAACAAAATAATATATATATATATATTTTTGATCAACCACAAATAGTTTTCTCTTTTTTTGAAAGAAAATTAGGTTAAGAAGTTTAATTAATGTTCAAAATGAGTATCGTAAACTGAGTATTTAATTCAGATATTTGTGCTTTATTTTAGTACGGAAATATAAAAATCAAAGCCAACCCAATAAGCTGGTCAAACTCCAGAAACGTGGTCTGCCTTTTTATCACTTTGATTGCGTACAAATTAACATTATTTATGCGTAAACGATAGATAATCTTATCTGGTCTGAATTTGCAACTAATTAGATAAACAAGCAGCGAACTCATCCAGTTAGTCAGCAATCAGTCAAACAGTCATTTAGCTTTGTTTAGTCAGCCATGTTTGGTTACGATGATAGTGGCACTTCCAATGGCAGCACAAAGGATGAGTGCATCTTCCAGAGGACAACGCCCAGCTTATCAATTTTTCTCATCTATGGACTGGCGCTGCCCACATTGGCCTCATTCGGGCTGTGCGCCAATGTGATAAATGCAGTGGTTTTCATGCGTCCCAAGATGACACCATCCGCCTTCACCTACCTCGCCGCCTTGTCCTGCCTGGATAGTATTTCGTGTTTGCTCATTTTGCTGACGGCGCTCTCTCGCAGCTACTTCTATAACAGCGTCATGTGGATCGCCTTCGACTATCAGTGGCAGATGCCGCTCTTTGGCATTAGCACAGGTGCTGCGAATCTGATCCTCGCCTGCGTCAGCTTGGACCGTTTCATCTATTTGTGGCACTGCAAGAGCAGCCGATGTACTCCGAAATTCTGTCGTCGCAAAATCGCTCGACTTATGATCAGCGCGGTTTTATTGACCTCGGTGCTGGTCAATTTACCGTATTTCTTTTGCTTCATGGTGAACATGGAGACGGGCACGTGCTTTGTCACCGATTTCTACTACTCCAAGTGAGTTTTAACTTTGTTTTAACATTAACACACAATTAAATTAATTTGATTGTTGAACCTATTTTTATATATAATTATATATATATATTCATACTGAAGTCTGTTGCATATACTTGTATAGATACTATAAGTTACACAACTGGTTCTCGTTTGTTCTGTTGGCATTGCTACCGGCTGTGTTTCTGCTGATCGGGAATATGGCCATCATTATAGCATTTCATCGCTGGACAAAACAAAGCAAGGCTTGCCAGCAAAAATCCACCGGTGTCAATAAAAATGCACGCTCAACCCAAAAACGCTACAGGGTGAGTCACGCTTATATGTATATCCTCTTCTACATATCCTCTTCTTATATATATCCTCTTTTATATATAATTTATCTACTCGTCGGCAGCATCAAATGAAGCTAACAATCAGCATAGTGATTGTAATTACTTTGTATATGGTGGGTGAGCTGCCGGCGCACATGACCTCGAGGAAGAGTTCGCTGAATTTGCTCTTTGGCGGCGATACGAGTAAAATGAATGAGGAGATGATGGAGCATCTGGAGGTCATATTTATAACACTGAATGCCCTCCAGCTGAGCATGAACATTGTCGTCTATGCGGTGATCAATCCGAGT